>JARHVA010001590.1:262500-392500 GCA_037957365.1 Torreya grandis
TTTAAATAATAAAGATAACCTTAATTTTAACCGGTACCAAGGTGATGAGAAGGGTGTGAAGACCTAGGCCTTGCCAAACATTTATACTACAAGGAACTCCCTGAGAGATGTTATGATGTAGAAGAATCTTCCAAGCTTCATCACCTTCCAAACCTCTAGATAATGGCCTACTATACATCATATTTCTAACCCATTAAATAAACTTAGGTCTCATTGTAGACACTAGAAAGTTATACACTATGGTTCTAAGTGTCACATTAACACCCCTTGGCTCCCTTGGGTTAGGATTAATTATTAAAATCCTTAAAACACCCATTATTACCCATTTTGGATTAATTAATTAAATTAAATAGGCCTATTTCTACCTCCCCACACAAACTCATGGCTAGTTGATTGACACCTAGCCTAAGGACTATTTCTAACTTAGAATTTAATTCCCTAACTTCCTAGACTTATTCCTCAAGCATCCCAATGAACCTTTTATTAACCTCAAACCATTTATTTACCATTTAACAACCAATCATTAGTGCAAATGGCTAATTTTAGCCATTTTTGACTATTTATCTCTAACCAGCAGTGGTCACCCCTCGATCGGCACTGGTTGACTAAGACTGGTGATGGTTATTTAATGTAACCCAAAAGCCTTCCCTCAGAGAGGTTGAAAATTATCTTTTACATGAGACTCTCTTACTCTCAGGTGAATCAAATCTCCCAGGAAAACTAACAACTAGACCAAAGATACCTAGTGTTTCAATAACTCATCATGAAGAGCCAAAGTATCATTACTTTTCCTGTATTAATCCAGGATATAGTGTAGCTTACCACTCAGCCTCATCACTCTTTTAGACCAAAAAACTTAGAGGTAAGTATCTAAAATTTTATCAAGTTTAGTTATTATTTTTAGAAGTTTCATTTTCATGTGTCAATTCCCATCTACCAACATCCCATTCCTTACCTTGGAGTCTTGCAACTCCAATCACTTCACCTTCTACCCTGAGCCATCCATAGATCATTCTCAATCCTCTAACCACATAAATCTCAAGTTTGAGACTCATGAGAGTCCAATTTACTCTCATGACCAACATCCAACTTAGAAACCAACTTTATAACCTCCCTGCAACTCACCCCAACATCCTTTTTGAGCACACTAGGACTTATAAGAACCATCACCATTCATCTCTAACTGGCATCAGTCACACCTCAACTAGTGATGGCTGCCTTAATCAACATGGTTTCATAGGGACCATCGATGATCACCGTGTGTTATAATTTCCCCAAAATAGTAAGCATTTTTCACCTATCAGCCCTTACCCAATTTCTGGTTTTTGAATTTTCGTTACATCACAGAGGTTTAAGTTATTTTTTGAAATAAGTTTGAACAATTTAGCACTAGTTTTTATCAATTTATTTCTATTTTATTTTGAATCACTTCATTTATATTCAAAAGCATCTCTTGAATTGATTTTAATACCTTCTTTAATTTCATGCAAGCATCTACCTTCATTTTCAAAACTTAATTATCTTAAACAGTGGATTGATAGCCTACAAAGAAGTCTAGTACTTCTTGGATCTAGCCCATGCTAGGTAGTCCACCAATCTACCTTACTAATCTACCCTTTTTTAGTTTCTTTCTTATCCATAGGTCATCCTCCTAAGCTAAAGAAGAGTATCTACAATTGATTATATTGTGTACACATAACCAAACTAGTTTCTTCTTACGTCACCCTTCTTTCAAGTTTTACTCATCTTGTAAAGAAAATAAACATGAAAAAAATAGTGAAATATTCTGGCATGCCTGATGGGACCTAGTGTTTTATTGGGTTCATTAGTTGTATTTATATTCTTTCTTATTGTTATTCTTTTACTCATTTAAAATAAATCAAAAAAATTCTTTGGGTTTAAAATTAACTTGCATCCATTGACTGCTTGCTTGGTTAGATCACTTAGTTTAATTAAAATGGTGAAATTTATAATAGTAAATCACTTCTTTCCACACACATAATACCAAATCACTCAACCAAATAAAACATAAAACATTGACATAAGGCCTAACAAGTATTTCACCATGTAGTGGTAAACCTTACCATTTGGCTATCCCACTTGGACTTCACTACCAAGGGGAGAAACCAAAACTCAGTTTGATGGCTGAGTATAATCTCTAGCAATTTGGTATATTTTGGTTAATAACTCGACACCCTTATCATTATGGTGTGTGAAGTGAGGGGGTATACCCAATATCAATTCATGTACCAAATTATAGTATAAATTTTGAGGGCCTTAAATAACCTAAAACCATCCTTAGACTTCTTTTTCTAGTTCTCATTCTACAAACCAAGTTGAGTCACACAATTCTAACTTAAGAAATAAGTTGCAAGAGAGACAAAAAGAACCTTAGGATTTAACATGCAGTAGTGTGTGTTTTATCTTCTTGAATTTTTCTTGTCTTCTCTATGTTTGAGTTATGAGGAATCTAACCCCCTTGGAAACCTTCCACCATCTTGCCTTCATCCACCTCATCTCCATTTCCTTGTTCAATTGGGATCCCTACTATATTTTCTAAAGGAGATCCGAACTTTTTTAGACTCCTATAAAACAAACCTCTTGCCTTAGAACATTACCTTGCATTATGAGCCACTTTTACTCCCAACCTTACCTAAAATCAACCCAACCTTGCCTAAAACTAGCCTAACCTTACCTAAAACCAACCCAACCTCACCTAAAATTAATGAAATCTCAACTATAACCATGTAACAACCTCCCAACACCTATTTGACCATTGTCATAACCCACCTCAACTACAACTATCTCAACCTCCCCAATATTTGGACTACCTATCCCAAACATCATATCATCCACCTCAACCTCATCAAACATTAGACTACCTACCTCAAACATCATATCATTTACCTTATTAAACCAACCTAACCTAAAAACCTTATCAACCTTACCAACCTCATAAAATCAACCCACCTTACCCAACTTATCAAACTTATCAAACTTACCCAACCTAGCAAATCAACCAAACTTGTCAAATAAATCCAACTTAGTCAACCAACCAATTTTATCAAACCAACCAATTAGCTCACAACCTTAAGAGCCATTAATTCACCCTCTTCCTAGGTAGTACACCCCTTTAGGTGAATCATATGCCTCAATATTTGATAAAATATTAAGGTCTTATGTCATTAGACTTACTCAAATCAAACCCATCAATAGTTCTCTTCCAAAACCAATTTGGTTTATAGAGAATGAGTTTTATGCTTATCATCACATAAATGAACATGTGGTAGATAGATGTAGGTATTTTAAGATTTTTATCCAAAACATTATCAACCAAAAGGAGGTTTTAAAGGATAGTCTCTGTGTTCCCCCCAACCTAGCCTTGAATGAATTCAAGCAATCAATCATTAAACCTCTTTCTATACCTATCATTATGCAAACCAATGATGAAATCCCTCAACATAATGAGGTCCATGAATTATATTTGATCCTTAGTGAACCTATAACTAAATATATTATAATTGAAACCCCAACTAATCCACTTGTTGACCAAGTGTAACCTTTTCAACCTTCCTTTGAAACTACAATTAAAGAAATAACCTTGCATCTTCCACTTCCCCTTGTAATGGATCAAACTCAAACCAAACCACCTCTTCCCCTTCCCCTTGTAGTGGATCAAACTCAAAAAAACCTACCTCTTTCACTTCTTATTTTCGTGGAGCGATCCCAACTCAAAATACCTCACCCAATCACCTTCCCATTTTAGTGGAACAAACACAAAATACCTCAACTATAAATAACCCAACCTTGCCTACAACCAACCAAACCTTGCCTAAAACCAATCCATATTTGCCTAAAACTAATCCAACCTCACCTATAATCAACACAATCTTGCCTATAACCAATCCAACCTTACCCACAACCAATAAAACCTTACCCAAAACCAAACCAACCTCACTTATAACTAACCCAACCTTGCCTAAAGCCAACCCAACTTCACTGAAGCTAACCCAACCTCAAATATAACCAAACCAATCCAATTATTCTATAATCTACTCATTTTCATCTACCTAATGGCATTATCTTTGATTCAATTCCTTTTAGATCAAGCTCAAATACTTGTCATCTTACCTCACCAATCAAACCAAACTGATGAACTAAATCAACCATCTAGACTATCTCCCTCAACCAATCAACCTAACTTTCAATCCAACCACAACCAACTTATCTATCAACCCACACCAAAATTAACCCTTCATTCAAGATTTCTTAGATAAAAATTTTGGCCACCCTTTTATCCAAGCTACCCATATCACACCAAAACTCCCTCATTGGTATAATCAAACACTCTTTTCTAACTTATCTTTATTTTAGGATGGTGTTACCAACATCATTTTTAGACCTCAAACCCACCCAAGTCTAATCCATAACATTTCCATCACCTTAGCATCATAGAGGAAATCTTGCTTGAACCACCACCTACAACTTGAACTCCACACCAAATAATAACTAACAAACTAACAACCCTTAGAAGGAAAGTGAATTCATCTTCATCCCTCTTAAGCTCTATTTACTAACCAAACATCCTCACTTGGGAGCTTTTTCCTGCCTCAAACTAATGTGGAAGAAGTGGTTGGGGGAACTCTCCCTCCAAAAGGCTTCATCCATTCATCAACTATGTACCATTGCCTAACTAAATCCTATGCCTAAAAAAACATCAACAAATGGCTAAACCAACCCTTAACATTTCTGCCTCAACCTACACTTATAGCCCAACACCCAACCAACCTTAATCAACTTTAACCCTAACCAACTTTTAAAAAAAAGACTAAGCAAACCTTAAACTTCAAACCATTCCCTTCAACCTCTTTTGCCTTTAAAATTAAACCTATGTCGATATCAATTAGACCACCATCTATTTCCCTTTAAACCTCTTTAGCCTTTAAACCTTGATCGATACTAGTTTTTGGTGAATCAATGTTAGTCAACTCTTGACCAACATTGGTCACTGTCATAACCAAGGTATAACCCAAAGCCTTACCTTTTTCACCTGAAACTACCAACCAAGTTCTATTAAAGTGAACTAAATCTTAACAACCATGACCTAACCAACCTTATAGAGATAAATGGAGTCATTTTGTTTCATTCCTCTTCCAGAAATATTGTCCATCTAGAAATCTTTTCCACATCTACTCAAGTGTCAAAAAAGTGATTAGGGGGACATCTTCACTCCTAATTGGCTCAAATCATTTACACATAAGTGTAGATCTGGGGCATACCAGAGCTTGAGCCCCTCAATGCTTTGTATTCATATCCATGTTTTTGTTAAACAAAGTTCTCAATCATCTTAATGTCTAACTTAAGCTCATCACTTATGTTTAACCACCTTCATTTCCTTATTTTAAGGACAATTGATTTGTATAGGATCATGTGATTATCCGTCAAAACCTTAGCCTAATCCTAAGCATGGGTACCATGACTCTACCCATGACATGATCCTCATGGATAATTTTCATCCCTAATAGGATGGAATCATATGGCCATTGTCTCTTAAAGAATCCTCTCACCCATTATTCAACCTTCTTATGCTATGGTTTTTCCTCGATAAAGATAAACCTTCAAGCCTATATAGTTTATTTCATGCCTAAAACATTCATAAAAATCAATTTGGGATACCAAAATATCACTTGGGTCAAAAATCTAAAGCTTAAAAACTACTCCCTTGAAGGAAATCTACCCAAACAATCAAATTACTTACCTAAAATAGTTTTCTCCCTTGAAGGGTAGCTATCCAAGCCTAACAAGTCCAAAGTTTAGACCACTCCCTTGAAGGATGGTTAAGTCAAAATTTTGTCAAAGCAAGCAATCACTTGGAAGCTTCATGCATCAATCAACTTCCCAAAACCATAAAATATAAGAAATTAAAATTACCCCAAGTCAAATGTCAAAAACCAAGCAATCCCAAGAAGGCTTCAATTAGATTTTGCATAGCATTCATAGACTTACCACATTGATCAATCTACACTAATTTAAAGGCATGGAATTTGTCTATATTGGTTCCTAGGCCACCTATAGAAGGGGTAAGCCATCCCTACAATAAGGTTACACTATCATCCATTCACCCACTTTCTATTAGTCACCTCCCTTTTTACCCTTCCAAAATCAAGGGATTTTGAGCTTACTTGACACTATGTGATCAAGTCATTTATTTTAACACATAAACTAACAATAATGTAAACCATGAAAGGAGCTTATGTTCACAAACCCACCCATATTGCTATTATGGTCTTTTAACATTAAGAGAGTTTAGTCTCATTTCTTTACTTTTATGACTACTTATCAAAAAGGTGTGTGTCTTCCCTTTTTGAGTCATTAAAATGCCAACTACCAAATTTGCACCCTTTTACCACATAATGGGCCCCCTTTTACCAAACCAATTTAAGCATCACCAACCAAACTTTTTCAAAGGCAACCACATTACCAAAAACATTCATACATGGAAGAATACTTTGTTCTTCACTAACCAACCAACCAAATATACTCAACCTTAGTCATTTTGGCTTACCATTCACACCTTTTATGACCACACCTTACCTTGGTCATCTTGATCAAATACCTACCTCACCATACTTGATGAACTCATGGTATCTTTTGCATAAAACCATTAAGGTGTATAAGAGCATGAACCTTTATGGTCCTGAAACCTATGAACATTTTATATTCTTAGGATCAAATCCTACTTTTAGATCCCTACAAACACATAAACCTTGTATAGGAGACTTGAGTTTATATAAACTAACCCAACACATGCACACTATTTCTAATACCGATTATCCTATCACTTTTCCTTCTAAAACCAACCTTGTTTTACAAACTACCTCAACTATGGTAGCCTAGTCTATGCATGATCTATGATATCACCCTTAGTCACATTCATTCTACCCATTCATACCTTTTGTATGCATCCCTTTTAGGTACCTTGGAATATTCCCACTTGAAATTTAGATACCTACACCCTATTCCATTTTTTCAAGATCATCCTAATTGTATCCCCCTAAGAACATGGACACCTTAGCATAGATACTTACATTTATAAGTGCACCCATTTCTACTACACCTAATGTGGTGGCCTAGATCATTTATCACTTGTCCTCCTCAATGTAGCCTTATTTTCCACTTCATACCATCCTAACCACTTTTCCACTCCTATCTGCTTGTTAAATACACACTCAACTTAATTTTCACCTCATCATATCTCAGTTTGAGAGGGAACACCTCCTCCCATACTTGGGGCATCCAAACTTCCACCAACCATCCATTTTTGTTTTTTATCTTTTTGATACAAACTATAAAACAAAAAGGGGTAAAATGTAGACATTAGAAAACTATACACTACGAATCTAAGTGTCACATTAATAACCCTTGGTCTCCTTGGCCCATTTTGGTTAGGATTACTTATTAAAATCCTTAAAAAATGTATTCTTACCCCTTTTAGCTTAATTAATTAAATTAAATAGGCCTATTTCCACCTCCCCACCCAAACCCATGGTTAGTTGATTGACACCTATCCTAAGGACCATTTCTACCCTGACATTTAATGACTTAACTTCCTAGACTTATTTCTCATGCATCCCAATGATCCCTTTATTAATTTAGACCATTTCTTAACTTCTTAACAACTAATCATTAGTGCAAATTGCTAATTTTAGCCATTTTGACTATTTCTCTCTAACCAGTGGTGGTCACCCCTCGATCGATGTTGGTTTATTAGGACTGATGATAGTTACTTAATGTAACCCAAAAACCTTCCCTTAGAGAGGTTGAAAATTATATTTGACATGAGACTCTCTTAATCTCAGGCAAATCAAAGCTCCTAGGATAAGTAGCAACTGGACTAGAGATACCTAGGTGTTTCAATAACTCATCATAAAGAGCTAAAGTAATGTTACTCTACCCATATTGTTCCAAGATCTCTTGCAGCTTACCACCCAGTCTCATCACTCTTATAGACCAAAAAACTTAGAGCTAAGTATCTATAATTTTTATCGATGTCAATTTTTAGTTTTACCAGTTTCATTTGCATGTGTCCATTCCCATCTCCCAGCATTCCATTCCTTATGTTGGAGTTTTTCAAATCTAGGTACTTCAACTTCTACCCCAAGCCATCCATAGATCATTCTCAATACTCTAACCACCCAATTCCCAAGTTTGACACTCCTAAGAGTCTAATCTACTCTCAATACCAACATCCAATGTAAAAACCACCTTCAAAACCTTTCTACAACTCACCTCAAAATCCTTTTTGACCACACCATAACTTTCAAGAACCATCACCAGTCATCTCTAATCGATACTAGTCACACCTTGACCAATGACAATTGCCTTAATTGACACCAGTTGCATAGGGACCATCAATGGTCACTGTGTGTTCTATTTTCCCAAACAAACAAGCATTTTTCACCTATCAACTGTTAACCAATTTTTGGTTTTTGAATTTTTGTTGCATCATAGAGGTTTAAGTTATTTTCTAAAATAGGTTTGAATATTTTATCACTAGTTTTTATCAAGTTATTATTATTTTGGTTGAAATAACTTCATTTCTATTCAAAAGCATCTCTTGCATTGATTTCAAAACTTTATTTCATTTCATGCAAGCATCTAACTTCATTTTTCAAAACTTAATTTTCTTAAAGACTGGATTGATATCCTCTAAGGAAGTCTAATGCTTTTTATATCTAGCTCACGCAAGGTAGTCTACCTATCTACCTTACTAATCTACCATTTTCTAGTTGCTTTCTTAACTGTAGGTCATCCTCCCGACCCAAAGAGGAGTATCTACAATTGACTAGATCTTGCGTGTACAACCAAACTAGTTTCTTCTTACCTCACCCTTCTTTCAATTTTTACTCATCTACTAAATAAAATGAAAATGAAAAAAAATAATGAAACCTTTACATGCTCTTAACATAAAGATATTTGTAACAAGTATGTAACACAAACATAGGAGTACAATGGGAATCTTATGATACCATTTGTCTAAGAATCCCTATCAAAGCAATATCTTTATAAGAGCTTTCATGCTTTCACATTCTATAAGATATTAGAAGAATGATTTTTGATAGAAAATTATGTATATGTTTTTTGATCGACATGTTTTAAATCACAGGCCTTCTTTGATCCATCATCAGGAGGAAGTCTCTATTATATTATCCACCGAACATAATATTTTCTTTCTCTTATCTACTTAAAATAATATAAACATAAGTTAATCATGCTTAAACTAATCAAAACAACTAATATAAACACCATTCTCATAGCTTTATATATTCATTAGAGATTTTAATAATTCAAAACTCTATTTTCCTACCATTATGGAAAACCTATTTGATAATGAATAATTCAATTTCAATACAAAACACATGCGACCTTAAAAAAACATTTTTTAATAAAATAAGAACTTTTTTCAATTTTCTATGATGTCAAACCTGGGATAGGAATCTTCAAATTATAAATTAAAGGTTGTGTGTGGTTATTAATATTTATGAAAGAGTTTATAAAACTCTCACCCAAGGTCAAATCTGAAAACTGTTATCATAGTAAAAGGCAATGATGCATTACTCAAATAATATCTTAGTCTATTATACACAAATAGATCATACAATGAGAAATCCTCAGTATCTCCAAAGCTTGTCAAATACAATGAATGTACCTTGCATATATAAGCAAATAAGATCAAGATAAGAGATCAAACATAACTAAGATATCAAGCTAAAAGATCAAACCTAGGACTAAGGGAAAACTATCTCTAAAGGTTAGAAATAACTAAAAAATATTCCCATAATATCTAAGAGATAAATATGTGATATCTTACAATATATAAAATAAGATAAATGAAATATCCACACACAAGTGTGTGGAAATAATCAAATACCTAGGTGAACATGAGCTAAGGTAAACAACTTAATCTAACACCCCCTATGTGAAGCTAAGGGCCAAAAATAAAGTGGCATATCCATAGTATGAGCCCTAATAATAAGGTCTAATTAGGTACTTATGTACAATATATATATGAAGCAATCTCTAATAAAGTAGAGAAAGGGATAAAACCCTTAGGAAAAAAACTCCCCCAAAAAAGGTGAGGAAATAGGTCTCGACAACAAGGATTGATAAGGTACCCATATACAAACAAATGATAAAGTGTGAAGACAAGTGTCCCTATGGACATCAATCCATCTTGTCAGAATACGTGGATGTTGAGTTATTGTAACAATCAATTTGAAGTAGGAATGGTGTTGAATATGAGGATCATTGAATATAAACACTAAATTCTAGAATACTAGGTAAAATGATGAACCTAAGGAAGCATTACCTAAACACCCTCCCTCAATGCTAAATTAGAATAAGATGGAAATGAAAGTCTCTAAATAATTAGACTAAATATGGTGATAAGTGAGCACAAATATTGATGAAGTGTGAAGACAAGTGTCCCTATGGACATCAATCCATCTTGCAAGAATAAAAGACGTCGATTTGCTATAACCATCAAGTTGAAGTAGGAATAGTTGTAAATATGAGGATCATTAAATATAAACACTAAATTCTAGAATATTGGGTAAAATGATGAACTTGAGGAAGCATTTCCTGAACACCCTCCCTCAATGTTGAATTGGGAGAAGATGAAAATGAAAGTCTCTAAATAATTAGATTGAAAATGGTGATAAGTGAGCATAAAGATTAATGGGGATGCAACATTGGTGTCACTACATAAAAATTTACCAAGAATGCCATTGATACATAACAATCCTCCTATGGGTTCTGGCCAACAAAGTGCCTAAATAAAATACCCAAGTACAAAGGAGGAATCTATAAAATGACCCTAGGGTGATGGGAGAGACTAGCAATGGAAATAGTAAAGAATGCACAAACTAAGGTACACATGCATGAAGGTAGACTAGGCTGTAAAATCAAAACTCCCATGGCACTTTATAATTTAGTACAAGTATAATATATCCCAAAAAACACCAAATCAAAATAAGGAAGACATTGTCTATATTTTAATAGCTCTAAACAAGGATATTATCGACTTTTTAAAGAAGTCATCACAAATAATTAGAGTTGCTCCAAAAAATAAGGGAGTAGTATGCAGATAAAGAATATAAAAAATAGAGTAACCATGCTAGTAAAATCCTCACATACACATAAAGGTAGACAAGGATTAAATAGAAAACCACCCATGGCTATTATATAATCCCCCCCCCCCTCAATTTTAGCACTTTATAAATTGAGTGCATTTTACAAAATAAATGACACCAATAGATTGGAAATTAAAAAAATATGCACTTTTGAAAAAAATGACACTCGATTTTGAGTTATCAAAGAAGAGATATAGTTTTTACAAGTTTTCTTGTCATTAAATGGGTCAAAAAAATAAAATTACACTAAAAAACATTAAATGATTGAAAAAATAAATTATTTAAGGGTCAAAACTACTTTTGAAGGGCTACAAGTTAATTCCCCACTAGTAAGAATCAAAAGTTAATTGTCCTTATGTGACCAAGGGGCTAAGGGTTAGGATGAGTATCCCCTTTTTTATTGATGTGGGGGTGACATAACCCCCAAAATAGAGATAAACTTAATATGAATATTAATCATGTCTGTTGGTTTGAAATTGACACTCTCTTGGTTGTTGTTATCTACTAGTCTAAAATTAGTGTGTTGTTGGAAGTCAACCACCTTCTTGTGCACTAAAAAATTGTGAATCATATTGTGTCTTACACAAGGAAGAACCAAAAAATAGAAAAAACATAACCTATAATAAAAAACACATATAATCAAGGCAAAAATTACTTTGTATAACACATTCAATAAAAAAACATTGTTCTGTACATGTCTAGATGCCAAATCTAAGAGGGTTAAAGCCTTTCACCATGCAAGGCACCTTTCATGGCAAAACATACATAGCCAAATTCCAAAAAAATGGTTGATCCTTAAAATAATTGTGAGGATATGTGGATCCCAAATTTGAACCCTATGTATGGTTTTTGATAGATCTGCAATAAAGAACTTATACAACTAATACAAAACACATGATAGTGATTGACATAAGAAAAAAATAATACATGCAAATCCAATTCTAAATCAGATCTAAACAAAATATATCTAATCATACTCAAAACTAAAAATAGTTTTTTTATAAACAAAGGAGAAAACCTCCATAATATAGGTGTTTTAAATATGAAAAAAACTTAGATGTGGAGAAAGAACCATACCGATTTTGTAAGAAAACTTAGATGTAACAAAATACAAAGCAATTAAAGCCATGAAACCAGATATAAGCCATAGAATCAACAAAGCCAAGCATAGAGAGGCTAATGTAATGAGTAATGGCTATTCGAAACCACTATAATACAATGAAACATTTTATAAAATTCTTACTTAGCATCAAATCTACAAACCTTTACCACAATAAAAGTGATTGATGTATTGTTCAAATAATCTCTCAGTTTATTATACATAAATAGATCATACAATGATAAATCATTTGTATCTATAGAGCTTATCAAATATAATGAATATGTCTTGCATATATAGGCAAGGAAGTTCAATCATAACTAAGAGATCAAGCTTAAATATCAAGCTTAATACTAAGATATAATTATCTCTAAAGGATAGAAACAACTAAAAAATATCCACATAATATCTAAGAAATAAATATGTAATATTTCATAATATCTAAAATAAGATAAATGAAATATCCACACATAAGTGGGTGGGAATAATTAAATACCTAGGTCAACATGAGCTACGATAAACAATCTATTCTAACAATTTGAATAACCATCAAATATATCACCAAAAAAAGAAAAAACATAAGAGTTATGCATAAGAAATGATACAATCTTTGATTTGATCGAACTTTAGTTTAAATACACATATTATTACATTGTTAAAAAATAAATTAGGAGTTGATTTATAAGTATAAAGTCTCCTAACTATGTATTTCTGAATCAAATTGAAAAGTACATCCATAATGAACAAAATATACACTAAGATTTGTATAGGGGCACTAGTGAGATCCAATCAGGGGAGCTAGAGATGATGAATGCTTAAGGTTACATAAGGTTTAGGGTTCAAATCATCCCACTTAATTCTAATCTTAGAATACACCTTTATGTAAACAAGCATCTCATCCTCCATATATTTAATAACATTAAAAATGCTCCACCCATTACTAGCCAGAACACTAATGAATTTATCCATGATCATTTTTTCCATTCTTGACATAAAGGTTACATTACTCATTTATTTTATGTGTTTCTATAAAAATAGTGACAAAAGAGTCACAACTTAAAATTAGAAACACAATCATTGTGAGAAATAAATCTAGGAAAACACAAATATCATTGTAAGGACACAATGAAAATGCATGAACTTGAGTAAGGACATGATCACATGCATTTATGCTGATTTTGTAAGAGATTTTACATATTATTTTAGAATTATCACTTGTTTATTGGTTAATTACACCTAAAACCCAAAAACTAATAATTGTATAAAGACAATACTAATGAAAAAGTGTTAAAACAAAGAAAAAATAAACATGAGAAAAATCATCACTTATAATTGCAGTATCATGATCATTTTCTCTATCCTTGACATAGAGGTTATATTTATCATTTATTAGACTTTGATTTTATACTCTAATAATTCTCAAACATTACCATATAATTCAACAAAAATAAGCTTGACATTGTGAAGTTTTATTAATGGATACATTATTATTTCTTATGCATTTAGAGGATTTCTTATGTTAAATATTTTTCCCCATTTCTATTCATGATATTTAATTGATTGATTTAATTAATTCAACTAAAATTGTGTTGGAATTAAATAAACATCCTATAATTCCCTCAAGTGTGAGGTTCCTATGGCTCTAGGAAATGGAAAGTACCAAAAAAGATGATAGATGGGCACACTTGGATATGAAAACATGAAAGGAAATATCCTAGTCATAGACATATCAATGAGATTTTGGCAATATATCTAAAAATTATTATTCATTTGGTTAATATTCATGGCATGACACACTTTTTCAAGAGAAGAAACATTTGTTCTTCTCACTCCTTTCTCAAAATCTAAATGCACTGAATGTGAGACATGGGTAATGAAAAAGTATCTAGTCACCAATGAAGTTATTTCCATATATGATGATACCAATATAATTATCACAATAATATAATATTTCCCAAAATTTGAAAATTTTGCTAAAGAAAATTCCTAATTATATTTATTACAAATAAGTCAATGTCTATTAAATTTAGTTTTCAGTGCTCACTCAAACTTTCATAAATATAATCGAGAGTCTAAGGAATAATTAATTTTTAATAAATACACAAAGAATCATGTTATAATATTAATTATCCATAGAGAATTTCAAAATACACATTCATCCACAATAATTGAATTTAAATAGAGCTTATAACTATAACGATGGTAAAATTAGTGAATTACTTAATTTAAATTATTCACAAAAAATAAATTGAATCTCATAAAGTGATTACTATAAGTTAAATAATATATAATACTAATATATATTTTGAGAAATCAAATAACATAGAAAACTCATAAAAATGTTATATATTTCTTAAGAATCCTGAGTCTCCAAATTCTTCCTCAAAATAAAAATCTATGAATGTATTTATAACAAAGAAATGGGAACTACCGCAACTAGAAAATTAATTTACATGTAATTGAAACTATATTTTTAAACTAAAACTAAGACAATTAAAATTAAAACCAAAGTTATAAATAAAGCATATATGTTTTAAAAACAAGATCTAAAAATAGTCTTTCACTTTTCAAAGTGCATATTGACTTGTTGTTGGGTAAACTAGCTCTTATTACCCTTGAAAGCTTATGCACATAATTGCAAATCCTCATCATTTTTGGAGATTTAAATAATTGGTTTCATAGAAAAATTCTTTAGCTTCAATGACCAATAAAGCATGGTGATGCAAGGGACAAGTAAGATAACCTCTAAAAACTATAGCCTTTTCTATTTTTATATGGCACAAGTAAAAAAGTCAATAATCCATTGACCTCCTTTTTTGTTTTCCCTAGCCACCTTTTTATTGAATGAGACAAAGAAATTTTTAAGATAATGGGTGAACTCAGTGAGATTTATCAAATTATTATCAATTGTAAACAAATTAGGCATGCTAGCTTCCATTAACATCTCTAAAAGCATTGATGGGGACATTTTATAACTCAATTTTGATGAAGCTTCTTCTAATGAAGTCCATGCATTCAAAATAAATTTTTGCACAAATTTATATCTAACATGGTCATATGTTGATTATTATAAATTATGGTTATCTTGATTACATGAGTGATCACGTCTACTTTCTTTTCCATTTTTGTGATCTCATAAAAATAGATCTTGATATTGTGAGACAATAGAACATTTTTCACTTTGGCTTTCTGCATATATGCATACCTATAGATGAATTGAAGAGTGAACCAAGTGATTTTTCCAATTTATCTTTTATTTCTTGAGGAATTATGGTTTTTGTTTTTTCTTCTATCCTTATAACCTTATTCTTCATCCCTTTGAATACCTTCATAGTGATTTGATTAGTTGACCTTCAAATTCACTATGGATATTCTACATATTCTTCTTCATCACAAATGTTAACCATTTTGGTCATATAGGCCAAAATCGGTCCCCTTCTTCCCTTGAATGTTCTGAGCAATCAAATTTAGGTTGCACAAGTCTTTTGGGAGAAGATGAACTAGTTCAAAAAATGAAGATGAACCAGGGCAAAATAAAGTCCAAAGGCACTTTTTAAAGGGGAGCCTATAAGCAAAAGGAAGTAATTCTTTCAAACTTTTGTCTGAAGGAATACTTCGAAGAATCTTAAAGACCATCTAAATAAGCAAGGTAGAGGAAGTACCCTTCGGAAGGGTCATTTTCAACATTCTCGAAGGCACCTACCCTTCGAGAAGGAACAAGAATGAATTTGGGACATTTTCATAGTACCTGAGTGCCCTCCAATTTTCTTGAAGGGAACTTTTTTGAAGGCAATTGAAGGAAAAGACAAGGACATAATTCCTTTGGACTTTTGTCCGAAGGAATTCCTTCAAACAAAAAGTCTGAAGAAATTTGGAAAGGCTAAGAGCAAAAAAAGTCCAAAGGAAAACAAGTAAAAAAGACTAAGGCAAAGGAAAGAATGTTTTCTTTCAGACTTTTGTCTGAAGGAATTCCTTTAGACAAAAAGTTTGAAGAAATTTGGGAAAAGCCACGGGAAAAAACTCGAGAAAAGGCTCTAAAGGAAAGGAAGCGAGCGAGAAAATTCTTGCAGACATTTTGTCCACGGGAAAAATGGCTGAGACAAAAGCCCAACCGAAGAGAAAAGACCCAAGAAAATAAGCAAAAAACAAAGGAAGAAATCCTTCAGACAAAATGTCTGAAGGATGTGACTATCAAAAGGAGCCCGAAGGACCCCGAAGGGTAGGTACCCTTAAGGGGGACTCTCAGCCAAGATGAAGGGACACTTCTCCTTTGGGGATGAACTAAGAGAGAAAGAGACAAAAGCTATCAAAAGACAAAACTAGGAAAAGATGATGCTGGGAAAATATAAAAGTTAAGAATGAACTCAGCGACCTGCTAATGAAAGAACCCAAAGAGCCAGCAAGGCTAAGAAGATAGCCCCTGATGGCTGAAAGAACCAGAAAATACAAAGCAAGGAAGAGACAAAAGAACCAAGTGCAGAAATAGACAAAATAATCCAGGTGGCAAAGGGAGGTGTTAACTTAAAGATTTGTTCTTGCAGTTGGAATAGTGCCTGCCAAGTGGTCATTAAGGGATGCAAATAGTGAATGGTGCACCTTGTTTTCTCCACTTTGCATTTATAAGCAGACAAACCATGTGAATGCCTTGAAGGATCAGTCTTGTTTATGGACAAATGGCATGGCATGTGTTTTTAAACACCTGAAGTCAAAGTAGGAGTTGACACAACATTATCTATTAAGCGGCTTCCTCTTCCCAACACTCAGAACGCACATGGGACACTTGTAAAAAGGGGTGCCAAAGTCTTTTCCAGAAAGAGCCAAAGTCTTCTTCTCTCTATATATATTTTAAACTTCTCATTTTGAAAAATATCTCTTAGCTTGGAAGGAAAATCTTTGCCCAAAAATCTCTCGAGCTTGTAAGGCAAAACTCTGCCAGATTTTACCTTTGAATGAAGACTTAGCAATTTTGACCTCCATTTGAACTTGCACTCACACATATGTCTATGTTTTATATTTGTGTTAAGTCATTTTATTTTATTCTTTCATAGAATGATTCCAAAATATCTAGTGCATTGTGAATTTTCTTCTTCTGCAGGTCTACCAGAAGTGTCTACAACAGGAATATAGGTGCATGTGAATAGGCTGACATAGTGTGTCTCAGAACACCTATGATAGTTCTTCCTCCCTATATCTCTAGAGGACCCCTAACTCACTAATGAAAAAGAGTTTCCCATATCAAATGAAGTGTATGCTAGCTTCTTCTTGGTGAAAAGTGTATGTTTGAGCTAAGTAGATCAACTTTTTTGGTGTATCACCTTTTAGTTTAGGTTTAGGTTCTATTTTAAGCATCCATCTCCCTTTTCAACCCCCCCCCCCATTGTTAGCAATAGGAAATATAGGACCTCAGAGATACATCAAAGGGAACTAGCCCTTATCTAGAGACTCTCCCCCCAGTTTTGTTGGACCCACAAGCAAGAGGGGAGTTTCCATTATTGCGTGTGGAAGGTAGGAGCTCAGCCTCCTGTTGAGGGTGCAATCCACTACGTCAACAACAACTAAAATAATCTAAAGGTTTGGCTATAGTATTACTTTATCTCTTCCTATTTTTGGTTAAGTATTATAAATCCTCTTTTATTTGACATAGAATTTAGGCTCCATCATGAATGAATTTCCTCTTAGTTATTATTTTTAGTTTTCTAGTAAGTTTTTCAAACTTTAAATTAAATTTGGGTTCATTTTGAATAACCAGATCTGATATTAAGACTTTCACGAGTTGAATTTTATTAATCCACTCTTCTTAGGAACCCATACTCAGTCTTATCTTATCCTAGTGAGTGCCTTGGAAGTTAGAATTAATTCATGGAATTAGAGTGATCATAAAGGAACTATTGACTATTCATGGTGAAGTGATAGAAGTAATAGGAATAAATGATGTGAATGTAACATGTGAATAAATGGGAGATTAAATTGGAGTTCTAGTAGGGTTTACATTGGTTTCAATGTGGGTCAAGGTATAAGGATGAAATAATTTTTTGGGATATGCACAAGTACCTCCAACGGTGATAAAGTGGCAACAATAGGCCTCACAGATTTAAACTCTATGTGGGAATTAATAGTAAAAACAAGAGTAGGATAAGAAGTTAATACTAAATTTTGTCGAGATGCCATCATGGGAACATGAGATGGATTGGTTATATATTGTGATTGTGATTGTCTCACTAAAATTTCTAGGTAGTATATGGAAAAACAAGTGGAGGTGGAGTAATCATAATAGGACTAGTGAATGGAATGGTCACTAGAACATTTATGGGAACCACCGGTACTAATGAAATTTGTATATGTACATTGATAGTATTAGTTGTATGCGTGATCATTTTAAGGTTAAGTTTTATGGTTTGAGCATTGTAACTTTCTTAGGACACTATTGATTGTCTAGTGTAAACTTGAGTGAATCCAAGTGGAAAAGTAAGTTTAGTAGAAACAGGGGTTATGACTTGACTAGTTTCTATTGTGGAAATGGGAGTAGATAATGTATCCAAATACAAATTAATAAATACCATGGGAGTGAGTAAAAATGTTAAAAACACATATGAAGCAAGAATAGACCTAATCACCTATGTAGTTTGAGGTGATAGAGGAGGATGTTGAAGTTGAGGGTGATGAAATTAAAAGTAAAACCTATAGTACCTTTCTCTTAAGATACACATCAATTCCCAGTGGATCCTCATTTACTAGTGACACTCTAACATTTGACCGCTCTTCAATCCATTATGTTATCTGAGGTGGAGGCCCTAATGATGAAGCAATCAACCCTACTATTTATAATTTATCTTTCAAATCCTTAGTGTTATCTAGGTTTAGATAATATTTATCACCAAGATGTAAAACATAGCAGTAGGCAACATGGAAATTTCATCTTAGTCAATAAAAATTCTTGGAAATAGCCCCTTTTATGTCCTAGTGTCTCAAATAATGGTCATGTAATTTGAAAGACCTTATATATGATGAAAAAATATAGATGGAGGGATAATCATTATAAACTAAACTTCCAATCCTCAATGAAATGAGTGGAAAGATTTTTTATTGTCTATGTTTTTAAACTGTTACAATTTATGTAACATATTTACATTTAATCTCTTTAATGGCCAATATGTCTAGAACATAACATGAAAGCTTAAGTGGGATAACTAATACACTTTAAATTTTAAACACTTTTAAAGTCTTATAATATGAATATGCTCCAATTTATTTTAGTGACTCCATCATCTCATCAAATAATCGAGGTATGGGATGCATGGGGTGCTCATTAATTTATTGATACATAGGTGAATAAAAATAATTATAAATATCCTCAATGAATTCTTAGTACTAATAAACATAAAAATTTTAATACAACACATGAATTGAGGAAGTGAAAATATTTGACCACTTTGAAAAAAATCATGATTGATATTCACTCTGACACTACATGCATCAACCAAATAAAATATCATATAAAAACTTCCCCCTACCTAATCCCTTAAAATTACAGCTTTAAATTATATGAAATGATCTCCTCTAAGGTTGGCTTCTTTCCTTCATTTGTTATCATAGTTAGTAAATGGATCTAGAGCTTATTTACATGCATGATATTAGAAACCCCATACAGTATATTCATTAAGGCCATACAAACCCTAACTCCCTTTCTAAAGGTCCTAATGGTATAAACTCCCTTTCTAAAGGTCCTAATGGTATATGTATCAACATTCACCTTATTTACCCAATGATTGAGGTCTTCTACCCAAATCCTTTAGGACTTTCATGGGATAATTTTAATCAAGCCATTCTAGGGAATTATCTTGATTGTAGATGAAATTGGGTTCTTGCACTTTCTAATAGTTTTCATAAAAATATTAGCAATGAAACCTACCCCATATAGTAGATTGGGCTGAGAGTGAAGTTAATCATCTCTAATAGCACATTCTCTGAGCACACCATGGAAAAGATAATTACATGTCCAAATACCTCTAGTTTGGTAGTTACTTGGTGAATACCACCTCTCTATGTAACTCCTTCACCATATGATATTGAATGAGCCTCAACTATAGCTCATATTGATGTATTGAATCTTTAGGTGCAATAGACTTGAAAATAGAAATCTGGGTGTTGTAATTGGGTAGTGGTGAAATGGGGTCATGCCCAATTTCTGAAACATGTATGGAAACCAAATGGAAGGGGAATAACCATTATTCCATGCTTGAACCAGAGCATATACTGCACTAATTCCAACCAAGATCATAACAATTCTTTGAAGTTGTTCCTTCCATATCTTGAATCTAAGAATCCCACCGACCTCCATAGTTGTTACTATTGTTTTTTTCAATCAATTCATGTTCTACAATAATTATCTATATTTTCCTCCATTATTAAAATTTTGAATCTCTCAGGTGAGAAAATTGTGGGGAAGGGGAAAGGGGGTGAAAATAAAGAATGCATAATGCTTCAAAGAAATTTGCAAAATGTGTCATGGTGGGATATGTACATAAATACATGGCATAGGCTACTCACACTGCCTTAAAAAAAATGGAATTATTGTGACCCATTTTGAATTTTTAGCAATTTGTTACTTTGGCTCACATTTGCTATTTTTGGGGTTGTTTGAACTATAATTAGTCTCTTATTTGTTATGATGAAATCAGCTATAATATGCATTGTTATGAGAAAATCAACCATAAATCTATGATAAGAGAGGGGATAATTTGTAATTTATTTCCAAGATCTTAGGATATATATAACGTATATATGTCATCAAAATTTAGAGCCCACCAAGAGATTGCTCAATGGATAATTCATGTTTTGTCTTATATTTTAGTTTTAAATTACATTTGAAGACCATTGAACCTTTTATTATTTAAATAAAAAATTAAAATTAAAAAAGTGTAATTGGTGAGGATGATGGTTGTTTATATCTATTCATCAAGGAACAAATCTTTTTAGATATTTGACACAATAAGTTAAGTAGGTAAGGTTAGGATCATGCCCTAGATTACTTTGACAGTGTGGATGCCCTTTACTTAGGACTATTTGACTAAAATAGCTTACTGATTTAAATGTATACTTACTCATCATTGTAATCCGCTATATGCTTCATCATAGTAATCCACTATATGCTTATTTTTGAAATATAGACTGAGATGCCAACATTCTACATAATTAATTAATTCTATGTGAATGCTCCATGCACACACACAAAAAAATATACTCTCTTTTTAGATTTGTTAAATATCCTTTTGAAGGACATTGTTAATCATGTTTATTTCTAGACTTTGACTTTATTTCTAAAAAAAGGGATTAAATCCAAGACTTTAATTTAGTGAACACTCTTTATTCATTTTTGAGTTTTTTAAATACCACTTTAAAAGACATTTCTAATCAAAGGTATGTCTTAACTTTGGGTTTAATTCTAAATGCACACTTACTCATCATTGTAATCTACTATATGCTTCATCATCATAATCCGCTATATGCTTATTTATGTAATACATACTTTTTAAATTTGTTAAATATCCTTTTGAAGGACATTGCTAATCATGTTTATTTCTAGACTTTGAATTTATATCTAAAACAAGGGATTGAATCCAAGACTTTAATTTAGTGAACACTCTTTATTCATTTTCGAGTTTGTTAAATACCACTTTAAAAGACATTGCTAATCAAAGGTATTTCTAAACTTTGGATTTATTTCTAAAGAAGGTGACTAAATCAGAGACTTCAATTTGAGGATCACTCTTTATTTATAAATTGGTATAATTGACAAAGTGTTTATTAAGTGTGTGTGTGTGTGTGTGTGTGTGTGTGTGTGTGTGTTTACTTAATGGATTTAATATTGATAATTTTATGTTTTGATATATAATACAAAGATTTTAATATCATAAAAATAATTCTAAAACACATATATTAGGTGTATGAAACTTGAGAGAATTTTTATAAGTTTGTTCTAAGGGAATTATATGGATTTTTCCTACTTAATATGAAGGATGAGGATTTTAGAACCATAAAATCAATTCCAAGATGTATTGAAGAGCCTTATCTGATTCAAGATGGTAAGACATATATTTAGAAGAATTTTTATATATTTTTTTCAGATTATGAAGTAAAACCTTAGACCGTATAACATGTGAACTCATCATACCATAAATACTTATATAGAATTAATTCATAAAAAGAAACAAAAAAATTGAATCTTTATTGCCTTCAATGAGACATTACAATGCCAACACAATAATAACTCGTTAAAACATAATAGTGTATCCCACTTTTTGGTAACAAAGAGATAAATAAAAATAAAAATATGTAGTTTGGTCAATTTGCATAGTAAATAGTAGCTAAATGGTACAAAATGTAAAAATTATAAACTAATGAAATGTTACATTTTAAGTGTAAGTGTAGATTACATTTATATTTTTTGAAATTAAAAAATATATAAAATAAATTTTTAAATACATAGTATGTATATTTCATATATAGAAAGTTATATTGAGTACTTGATCTCCCATCCTCTTAACTGCCCCTCTCATATAATTTTTAAAATGTAATAATTTTTCAATATTTCTTGGATAGATGTTCTATAGGCACAGACATAGTGAAAAATTATTTTTAATAACTTTTTGAAAAATATTTAATTTCTAATTAGTTTTTAATGATGAAGTCAAGAAAGATTAACACCTATGATCTCCCTCATGATGTGTGTGTGTGTCGAAATGGATAATATTTTTCACTATTAGAACAAGGACATTAAAAACAAGCACAATGATATTTTTTTCAAATATTTTGTACATGTCATATTTTTCCTAGTGCCCTAAAAAGATGGTACTTTATTTTGTAAATAACTATATTTTATTAGATAAATCAAAATAAATATTGAATATTATATATATATATATATATATATATATATAAAATAATAAATAAACATATTTACATGTTGAGCCAAGTGTTCTTATTTATTTATTTCACCATAAATCATGATAAATGAAGTGGCATTTTTATGTCGATAGCTTTCTGCTTGGATTTCTTAGGGTTTGGTGCTAAATGGGATTCAAACAAAGGGGATTTGTTTAAATCCCCTTTGTTATAACCCCTTCAAAATATGTAATTTCAATTGGTTACATTTTTTAACATAATTGCATGCATAAGGTACATATATGAACCCCCTTTATTCAAATCCCATGTATAAAGTATACGTGGAATTTCAAAAAAGGGGATTTTGTTCGAACCCAGTTTTTCATTTCTAATGTGCCTTCAATTTTTCTACAAAGTAGGAATTATTTATGTGATTTAATCCATTATCATGATGCATACATATGCAATGTTACAATCTTAGTCTATTCATGAACATGATTCAATCCTATAGTTCACTCCTCATACCTACACATTATAAAAAAAATTGCTTAAAACCTTCTAATGGTAACTACCTAAATTTATTATCATGTGTCTCTAGATCAAACCCCTTCCAATAAAGAGTATGTTGCCCTATAAATACATGCTCTAATAATAATTATAAAGGTTGAATCATTCCACTATCCCATAGGTGGGATTTCAACTTCCTTACATGAATTTTCAACTTTTAACCATTATAGATTATAACAATTAGTGTTGGGGTATTTTGAGTTGGCACACCTGGAAAAATGTTTGAATATATATAAGTGTGGCAAGTAATTTATACATAATTTAGTAAGTGTTTGATGAACTACTACACAAAATAAACATTAGCTAAAATCTTGGGGACTTCATATAATAATTGATACTCTAATAATTTCACCTTCTTCTTTTTCCCATTGCACAAGATGTGAAACCAAGTAATTTTAGATTACATAAAAAATATATTTGTTATATGTGCATGGATTTAACCACATTGTATAGTGCTTTCAGAAATTTTCATACCCTAGAGGGCATGTTGATCATCAAGCTTCACAAGCTCATGTTGGGTAGTCACTTCACATCAAATCATAAATAAGATTGAGGATGTGAATTTACAAATAATAACAACTCACATGGTTCATGTAGGAATTATCCAAATAATCATGTTACACACAAACCTCCAATCACACAATATTCAAATACTTTCTAGAGCCTTTAGAACAAGGAAGGTTTCTCAAGTGATTGAATCATTCTAAAATTTTCCTATTGTATATGTCTATGTAGGACATATCTAATATTCTCAAACAAAGCTTGAAAAATGCTTCAAGATACACAAAGACACAAGTATTTTCATTTCTATCCATTTAATACTGTGCACATGCAACAACTACACAAAAATAATAATTTCTGATCTAAGTATTTTTTTTGATGCAATATTTATTTTGAACTCAAATGCTCATGTATCATACAACCAAAGTAAGTGTTTTTAGAAAGCTGGTCACAAATTTGAGATAGGTGATAAAACCAGTCTTTCTAACTTGAAGGTAAGGCCTTGGCATTCCCTTGTGTCATGTGAGGTACTATCTCTCCTTCCATTCAATGGCTAGGTCATAAACCATTCTCCTCTTAAAAGTATTCTCCATTATACAAATCAAATCTCATATGGACATGAGATAATTCCACTCACACAACTCTTTGCTAATGAATCATAATTTATCAAATGATATCAGGGGGTAGATATATGATTTTAAAAATGGCATCCTCATATATACATCACCTATTATAATTTGATACATGCCCAATAATTTTTGTATATAACTTCAAGGCATAATAAATACAAATTGCATGATACACCAATCTAATAATAATGTAAGTTACAATCAATCATTATTCAATTTTTTTTTTTTTGAACTCATGAAAGTCATATATAGGTATATCTACATTTAAATAATTAATGCATAAATAGATAGAGAAAGAATTCAAGAACACTATATCCATACAACATATCTTTCTTTAAACACAATTCAAACACACACACACACACACACACACACACACACACACACACACACACACACACACACACACACACACACACACACACATGATGGTATAAAACTTAGTCAACACTATAAACTAATGATTTTCAAATAGCTCATAGATCTAAGCTTATTTTATATTTCAGTGATAACTTTATCCATTCTAATCTTATTCCATCTTTTCCTTAAAATAATAAATTCTCCTATTTTTAATAATACTAAAGTACATATTATATATGTTTTGTTTACCAGATCTATCGTAATTATTATAAATATGTCAAGGGACAATTCTAAATAATATAAATGAGACATCCTTATAATAGATTATGAACATGAAATAGTTCCCTAAGCTCTTTTATATACCTTCCATAATTTCCATCATGTTATATTACATGAGAAAGTCTCATATTTTAATTGATATGAAATTATAGTTATTCAAAATCATCAAAAAGGAGACAAATATATGCTCAAGTTTAATATCATAGAGTACATTTTTGCCATATATTTGTAAACATAATTTATGTATCCATTCTTTATATGTATATATAAATATATATACATATAAACATATTCATTATGAATATCAATAAAATAGTTTCCCTTAAACCAACATTATCAATTTTATATTCACACATTTATTAATTCACATTAAAAAATTGACTGAATATGGTGTATATGTTAATATAAACAAATATAAATTACAATGCTAATCATGCAAAAAAATGGGTGGAAAAGTCACACCCCACGAGCAAAGTCAAACCAAGGATAAACAATCCTCAAGAAAAGGGAATTTCTAGTAGAGGGTCAATTAAGACCACTAAAAAAAACATCAAATCAACAATGCATATCAACTAAAAGATAAAAAGAAACACATAGCAATAAAGAGAACACTTAAACTATCATAGAAAATATGGTGGCTAGGGGAGGCACTATATAAGGCAGGTGTTATAACTTATTTCTCCATCCTTCCTAAGTAAGAGGATCAACATCCATAGGTATAGGATCCCAACCATCATTTTGTTATTCTAAATTACTTTAATCCTTAATTCTATTTGGAAAAATTACAAGAGCAAGCTAAATAAACTTATCCTAGGGAGGAGGAACCCAACCCTAGCTATCATCTCCATAATTTTGAGGGGGAGGGCCCCATCCCCTACTATCATCTATACTTCTATAAGAAACACTTAGTCAACCATGTTACAAGGAAGACCAACAAGGTGGTGACATACGAGGGGAAAGACTCATGTCAATTTTGGGAATGTTGTTAGTGTGGGCCATATCCTCACCCACAAAGAAGTGAAGGTAGTTTTGGTAGCTCTGGAGGTTCTTGGATAACATCACATGAGGAATTTCCCTAGTGGTCAAGTAGACACTAAATATAGTTGAGTTCCAAGTGGAATTTGCCAATCTTACTTTAAATTTGGAGAGGAACATTAGATAGAATAATAGTTTTGCTAGTAACGAAAAAACTACATTAAATTTCTTCATGATAAAATCAAGCATAGTTCCTAGCTTTCCAAATTTGAAATAAAATGTCAACATGAAAAATATACCAAAATATACTATATTTTTCAAGGAGTAGAGAAGAGTCCCCCAAGAGAGCCATCTTCCATGTAAAAAACTTAGGTCTAAATGGCTCAAAGAGGGAATAAATTCAATGCCACATAAACTGAGAATGGGTGTAAAAACAAAAAAAGGTGTTTAATAGTCTAAGTTTGATCATAAGCTAGGAAAATGGGATGTGAAACCCGTATATGCTTAATTTGATCACCCATAGGCAAATCCTAATAGAGAACACATAAAATAAAATGTGAATTTTTAGGCTTTATGAGAGTAGACCAAACATTGTGAAATCTTTTGGTACAAATCCCATGGATAGAACAAAGGTTCTATTTTTGGTTGAGAGTCTCATCTCAAATATGTTGGGGAGCTAGCAGATTATATCCTAATCATGGATAATGTCAAGTGAAGGTAGTGGTCATAGGGAAATGTCAATCTTTCTACCAAGGAGTAAGATAATTGACCCCAATATTATTAATATATTCATCAGGTATGGAACCATGTATTTTTGTAATATCCTCAACATCTAAATTATTTAAATAAAATTTATTCTAAATTTGATACCAAGAAAGCCAAGACCAACTCACCCTGTAGAAAATATCCCCTATAGTTTTCACATCTTTACTGAACAGTCTTAGCTCTTTAATCTAAGGGGCCAAGGCAAAGTGAACATTATGGAAGTTTAGGCAAGTAGCTAACCAAATTGAATGAGAACTAAGAGAAAGAACATTCCTAAAACTCTCCCATTTCTAAATAATATGGGGTTTGAGATTCTCCTAGGATTTCCATAATCTTTGAATAATAAAGATAAACTTAATTTTAACTGGTAACAGGGTGATGAGAAGGAAGTGAAGACTCAGGCCTTACTAAACATTTATACTACAAAGAACTACCTAAGAGATGTGATGTAGAAGAATCTTCTAGGCTTCATCACCTTCCAAACCACTAGATAATGGCCTAGTAGACATCATATTTCTAACCCATTAAATAAACTTAGGTCTCACTGTAGACACTAAAAATTCATACACTACAGCTCTAAGTGTCGCACTAACACCCCTTGGCCCCTTTGAGTTAGGATTATCTATTAAAATCCTTAAAACACCCATTCCTACCCCTTTTGGCTTAATTAATTAATTAAATTAAATAGTCTTATTTCCACCTCCCCACCCAAACCCATGGCTAGTTGATTGACATCTAGCCTAAGGACCATTTCTACCCTGACATTTAATGCCCTAACTTCCTAGACTTATTCCTCATGCATCCTAATGAGACCTTTATTAACCTTATACCAATTTTTTACCCCTTAACAACCAATAATTAGTGTAAATGGATAATTTTAGCCATTTTTTACTATTCTCTTTGATTAACGGTGGTCACCCCTCAACCAATGTTGGTTGACTAAGACTGATGATAGTTAATTAATGTAACCTAAAAGCCTTCCCTCTAAGAGGTTGAAAATTATATTTTAAATGAGACTCTCTTACTCTCAAGTCAATCAAATCTCCCACGAAAACCAACAACCAGACTAGAGATACCCATGTGCTTCAATAACTCATCACAAAGAGCCAAAGTATTGTTACTTTGCCTCTATTACTCAAGGATCCCTTACAACTTACCACTTAACATTAACACCCTTCTATACCAACAAACATAGAGATAAGTATCTACACTTTTTATCAAGTTCAGTTGTTATTTTTAGTAGTTTTATTTGCATGTGTCAGTTCCCATCTCCCAACATTTCATTCCTTATGTTGGATTTTTGTAACTCCAAACACTTCACCTTCTACCCTGAGACATCCATAGATCATTCTCAATACTCTGACCACCCAAATCCTAAGTTTAACACTCCTAAAATTCCACTTTACTCTCATGACCAACATCCAACCCAAAAAGTACCTTTAAAACCTTCCTAAAACTCACCCCAAGACCCTTTTTTACCACACTATGACTTATAGGACCATCACCGGTCATCTCTAACCAGTGCCAATCACACCTTGACTAGTGATGGTTACCTTAATTAGCACCAGTTGCATAAGAACCATCTTCAGTCATTGTGTTTTCTATTTTCCCCAAAAGAGTAAGCATTTTTCACCTATCATCCCTTACCCAATGTTTTTTTTGAATTTATGTTGCATCATAGAGGTTTAAGTTATTTTTTGAAGTAGGTTTGAATAATTTAGCACTATTTTTTGTCAAGTTATTTATATTTTAGTTGAAATCACTTCATTTCTATTCAAAATCATCTCTTGCATTGATTTTAGTAATTTATTTAATTTCATGCAAGAATATACCATAATTTTTCAAAACTTAATTGTCTTAAAGAGTGGATTGATAGCCTCCAAGGAAGTCTAGTGCTTCTTGGATCTAGCCCACACTAGGCAGTCCACCTATCTACCTTAATAATCTACCATTTTCTAGTTGTTTTCTTATCTGTAGGTCATCCTCTTGAGCCAAAGAGGATTATCTAAAATCAACTAGATCACATGTGCACAACTAAACCTGGTTCTTCTTCTATCACCCATTTTTCAATTTTTACTCATCTTCCAAAGAAAAAACACAAAAAAAAATAGTGAAACATTCTGGCATGTCTAGTGAGACCTAGTGTTTTTTTGGGTTCACTAGTTGCATTTAGATGCTTTCTTTTTTTTTGTTTTTTTACTCATTTAAATAAATGAAATTTTTTCTTTGGGTTTAAAAATAACTTGCATCTATTGATACAATCTTAGTTAGATCACTTAGTTTAAGTAAAATGGTGAAATTTATCATATTAAATCACTTCTTGTCACACACACTCAACCAAATCAAACATCAAACATTGACATAAGGCCCAACTAGGATTTCACCACCTAGTATTAAACCTTACCCTTTGGCTATCCCACTTGGACTTCACTACCAAGGGGAGAAACTAAAACTTAGTTTGCTAGCTAAGTATAATCTTTAGCAATTTGGTATATTTTGGCTAAACACCTAACACCTTTATTTTTGTGATGTGTGAAGTGAGGGGGTAGGCCCCAATATCAAGCCATATACCAAATTATAATACAAATTTTGATGGCCTTAAATAACCTAAAACCATCCTTAGACTTCCTTTTCTATTTTTTAATCTACAAACCAAGTTGAGTCACATAATTCTAACTTAAGGCATAATCTGCAAGAGAGACAAAAAGAACCTTAGGATTTAACGTGCATTAGTGTGTATTTTATCTTCTTGACTTTTTCTTATCTTCTCTATATTTGAGTTGTGAGTAATCAAACAACCTTTTAAACCTTCCACCATCTTGCCTTCATCCACATCATCTCCATTTCCTTGTTCGATGGGGATCCCTCTTATATTTTCTAAAGGAGATCCTAACTTTGTTAGAATCGTAGAAAATAACCCTCTTGCCTTTGAACATTACCTTGCATCATGAGCCACTTGTGATCCCAACCTTGCCTAAAATCAACCTAACCTTGCCTATAATCAACCCAACCTCACCTATAACCAACCCAACCTTACCTATAACCAACCCAACCTCACCTATAATCAATCAAATCTCAACTACAACCAATTAACAACCTCCAAGCACCTATTTGACCATTGTCATAACCCACCTCAACTACAAATATCTCAACCTCCCTAATATTTGGACTACCTATCCCAACCATCATATCATCTAGTTCAACCTTATCAAACTTTAGACTACCTACCTTAAACATCATATCATTTACCTAAATAACTTTTGTGGTGACCTTCTTAATCTCAAAACCAAGACATGGTCTATCCCCTTAGTCACCCAATCAACAACTATAAATTAAATCCATCAAACCAACCTACCCTAACAACCTTATCAAATTTACCTACCTTATCAACCTTACCAACCTCATCAAATCAACCCACCTTACCCACCTTATCAAACTTATCAAACCTGCCCAACCTAACAAATCAACCAAACTTGTGAAATCAATCCAACTTAGTCAACCAACCAATTTTATCAAACCAACCAATTATCTCATAACCTTAAGATCCATTGGTGCACCCTCTTCCTAAGTAGTACACCTCACTAGGGAAATCATATGCCTCAATCATTGACAAAATCTTAAGGGATTCTATCATTAGACTTTCTCAAATCAAACCCATTAATAGTTCTCTTCCAAAACCAATTTTGTTTATAGAGAATGAGTTTTGTGCTTATTATCACATAAATGGGCATGTGGTAGATATATGTAGGTCTTTTAAGATGTTTATCGAAAGCCTTATCTACTAAAAGGAGGTTTTACTCAACCTTATCAAACTTTAGACTACCTACCTCAAACATCATATCATCTAACTCAACCTTATCAAACTTTAGACTACCTACCCCAAACATCATATCATTTACCTAAATGAATTTTTTGGTGACCCTTTTAATCTCAAAACCAAGACATGGTCTATCCCCTTAGTCATCCAATCAACAACTATAAATTAAACCCATCAAACCAACCTACCCTAACAACCTTATCAACTTTACCTACCTTATCAACCTTACCAACCTCATCAAATCAACCCACCTTACCCACCTTATCAAACTTATCAAACCTGCCCAACTTAACAAATCAACCAAACTTGTCAAATCAATCCAACTTAGTCAACCAACCAATTTTATCAAACCAACCAATTATCTCATAACCTTAATATCCATTGGTGCACCCTCTTCCTAAGTAGTGCACCTCACTAGGGAAATCATATGCCTCAATCCTTGACAAAATCTTAAGGGATTCTATCATTAGACTTTCTCAAATCAAACCAATTAATATTTCTCTTCCAAAACCAATTTTGTTTATAAAGAATGAGTTTTGTGCTTATTATCACATAAATGGGCATGTGGTAGATAGATGTAGGTCTTTTAAGATGTTTATCCAAAGCCTTATCGACCAAAAGGAGGTTTTAAAGGATAGTCCTCGTGTTCACCCAACCTCACTTTGAATGAATTCAAGTAGTCAATCATTAAACCTCTTCCTACATGTATCATTGTGCAAACCAATTATCAAATCCCTCAACACAATGAGGTCCATGCATTATATTTAATCTTTAGTGAACCTTTAACTAAGGAAACTATAACTGAAGCCCCAACTAATCCAATTGTTGACCAAGTGAAACTTTTTCAACCTTCTTTTGAGACCACAATTAAAGAAATAACCTTGAATCTTCCACTTCCCCTTATAGTGGTTCAAACTCAAACCAAACCACCTCTTCCCCTTCCCCTTGTAGTGGATCAAACTCAAACAATCTTACCTCTTTCACTTCATTTTTTAGTGGAGCAATCCCAAACTCAAACTACCTCACCCATTCACCCTCCCCTTTTAGTGGAATAAACATAAAATACCTCAACTATAACCAGCCCAACCTTGTCTACAACCAACCCAACCTTTCCTAAAACTAACCCAAATTTTCTTACAGCTAATCCAACCTCACCTATAACCAACCCAACCTTACCTACAACCAATCCAACCTTAGCCACAACCAATCCAACCTTACTAACAACCAAACCAATCTCACTTACAACCAACCTAACCTTTCCTAAAGCCAACCCAACTTCACCTGAAGCCAACCCAACATCAACTACAACCAAACCAATCCACTTATTCTATAATATACTCATCCAAATAAGCAAATGAAAATGACAAACCAAATTAACCATCTAGACTATCTCCCTCAACCAATCAAACCAACCTCTAAACCAAATCAATCAACCAAAATTAACCCAACTTTCAATCCAACCATAACCAACTCATCTATCAACCCACACCAAAATCAGCCCTTCATTAAATATTCATTAGATAAAAATATTGTCCACCCTCTTATCCAAGCTACCCATACCACACAAAAATTCCCTCATTAGGATAATCAAACACTTTTTTTCAACCTATCTTTATTTTATGATGGTGTTGCCAACATCATTTCTACACCTCAAACCCACCTAAGTCTAATCCAATAATGTTTCCATCATGTTAGTATCATAGAGGAAATCCAACCTAAACCACCACCTACAACTTGAACCCTACACCAAATAATAACTAAAAAACTAACAACCCTTGGAAGGTAGGTGAATTCATCTTAATACCTCTCAAGCCCTCTTTACTAACCAAGCATCCTCACCGAGGAGCCTTTTCCCACCTTAAACTAACATGGAAGAAATGACTGGGGGAAATCTCCCTCCAAAATGCTTCATCTATTTATCAACTCTACACCATTACCAAACTAAAGCTTATGCCTAAAAAAAACATCAACAAATGGCTAAACCAAACCTTGGCATTTTTGCCTTAACCTACACTTATATCTCAACAACCAACCAACCTTAAGCAACCTTGAGCCTAATCAAATTTTAAACAAAGCCTGAGCAAACCTTAAGCTTCAAATCATTCCCTTCGACCTCTTTTGCCTTTAAAATTAGACTGATGTAAGTCTCTATTAGACTATAATTGATTTTCCCTTAAACCTCTTTAGCCTTTAAACCTTGACTGATAATAGTTTTTGGTGAACCAACATTAGTCACTATCATAACTGAGGCATAACCCAAAGCCTTGCCTTTTTCACCTAAAACTACCAACCAAGTACCATTAAAGTGAACTAAATCCAAATGACCATCATCTAATCAACCTTGAAAAGATAAATGGAGTCATTTTGTTTCATTCCTTTATAAAAACTCTCAATCCAGAACTATTTTCCATGTCTACTCAAGTGTCAAAAAAGTGACAAGGGGGACATCATCACTCTTAATTGGATCAAACCATTTACATGTAAGTGTGGATCTATGACATATCAAAGCTTGAACCCCTTAATGTTTTTCATTCATGTCCATTATTTTGTTAAACTAAGTTCTCAATCATCTTGTATCTAACATAAGCTCATCCCTTATTTTTAACCACTTTCATTTCCTTATTTTAAGGAAAACTGATTATTATAAGATCATGTTATTATCCATCAAAACCTTAGCCTAATCCTAATCATGGGTACCATGAATCTACCCAAGGCATGGTTATCATGGATACCTTTCATCCCTCTAATAGGATAAAATCCCATGGTCGTTATCTCTTAAAGTAACCTCTCACCCACTATTCAACCTTCTTGTGCTATGGTTTTGTCTCCATAAAGGTAAACCTTCAATCCTATATAGACTAGTCCATGCCTAAAACATTCATAAAATTCAATTTGGGATGCCAAAATATCACTTGGGTTAAAAATCTAAAGCTTATATATTTCTCTCTTGAAGGACAACTACCCAAACAATCAAATTGCTTACCTACAATAGACTACTCCCTTGAAGGATAACTATCCAAGCCTAACAAGTCCAAATCTTAAACCACTCCCTTGAAGGATGGTTAAGTCAAACTTTTGTCAAAGTAAGCAATCACTTGGAAGCTTCATGCATTGATTAGCTTCTCAAACCAATCAAATACAAATAATTAAAAGACTCCCAAGTCAAATGTCAAAAACCACATTGATTAGTCTACGCTAAATTAAAGGCATGGACTTTGTCTATATTGGTTCCTAGGTCACTTATAGAAGGGGAAAGCCATCCCCATAAGAAGGTTACATTGTTATTAATTCACCCACTTTCTATCATCCACCTCCCTTTTTACCCTTCCAAAATCAAGGTATTTTAAGCTTACTTGACACTGTGTGATCAAGTCACTTATTTTAACACACAAACTAATGATAATGCAAACCATGAATGAAGCTTATGTTCATAAGCCCACCCATATTTCTATTATGGTCTTTTGCTAGTGGGAGCATTTAGTCTTCTTCCTTTAATTTCATGACTACTTATCAAAAAGGTGTGTGTCTTCCCTTTTTGAGTCATTGAACCCCAACTACCAAATTTTTACCCTTTTACCACATAATGGGTCCCTTTTTACCAAACCAATTTGAGCACCACTAACCAAATATTTTCAAAGGTAGCCACATTACCACAACCATTCATACATAAAAGAATACTTTATTAGCCACTTACCAACCAACAAAATATCTTCAACCTTGGTCACTTTGGTTTACCATTTGCACCTTTTATGACAAAACCTCACCTTGGTCATCTTGATCACATACCTACCTCACCATACTAGATGAACTATACCTTTTGCACACAACCATTAAGGTGCATTGGAGCATGACCCTTTATGATCCCAACACCTGTGACCATTTTGTATTCTCAATATCACATCATACTTTTAGATCCCTCTAAACATGTCAACCTTGTCTAAGACACTTAAGTTTATAGGCACTAACCCAACATGCACACACTATTACTAAAACTGATTATCCTATCACTTTTCCTTATAACACCAACCTTGTTTTACAAACTACCTCAACTATAATAGCCTAGTCTATGCATAATCTATGATATCAACCTTAGTCATATTCATTCTACCCATTTATACCTTTTGTATGCAACCCTTTTACGTGCCTTAAAAAATAGCCACTTGCAGTTCCAACACCTACACCATATTTAGTTTTTTTAGGATCATCTTACTTTTGGCCCCTAAAAACATGGAAACCTTAGCATAGAGACTTACATTTATAAGTGCACCCATATCCACTACATGTAATATATTGGTCTAGTCCACTTATCACTTGTCCTCCTCAAAGCAACCTTATTTTCCACTTCATACCATCCTACCCACTTTACCACTCATATTTGCTTGTCAAACCCATACCTAACTTAATTTTTAGCTCATCACATCATGATTTGAGGGGGAATACCTCATTTCATACTTAGGGAATCTGACCTTCCACCAACCATCCATTTTTGTTTTTTATCTTGTTGATACAAACTATGAAATAAAAAGGGGCAAAATGTAGACACTAGAAAACTGTACACTACTACTCTAAATGTTACATTAACACTCCTTGGTCCCCTTAACCCCCTTGGGTTAGGATTAAAATCCATAAAACACCCATTATTACCCATTTTGTCTTAATTAATTAATTAATTAAATTAAAGAGGCCTATTTCCATCTCCCCACCCAAACCCATGGTTAGTTGATCGACACCTAGCCTAAGGACCATTTCTACTCTGGCATTTAATGACTTAACTTCTCAGGCTTATTCCGTATGCATCCCAATGAGCCCTTTATTAACATAAGATGATATATTAACCCATTCATAACCAATCATTAGTACAAATGGATAATTTTATCCTTTTTGACTATTTTTCTCTAGCTGGCGGTGGTCACCCCTCGAACGATGTTGGTTGACTAGGACCAATGATAGTTACTTAATGTAACCCAAAATACTTCCCTCAGAGAGGTTATAAATTATCTTTTGCATGAGACTCTCTTACTCTCATTTAAATCAAAACACTTAGGCAAAATAAAAACTAAACCAGAGATTCCAAGGTGCTTTAACAACTGATCATGAAGAGCTAAAGTATTGTTACTCTCCTCGTATTGTTCTATAATCTCTTACAGCTTACCACCTAGCCTCATCACTCTTTTAGACCAAAAAACTTGGAGCTAAATATCTATAAATTTTTATCAATTTCAATTATTATTTTTAGCATTTTCATTTCCATGTGTCCATTCCCATCTCCCAGCATTCCATTCTTTGTATTGGAGTTTTACAACTCTAGGCACTTCACCTTCTACCTTGAGCCATCCAAAAATCATTCTTAATCCTCTGACCACCCAAATCCCAATTTTAACACTCCTAAGAGTCCAATTTACTCTCAATACCAATATCTATCCCATAAACCACCTTTAAAACCTTCTTATAACTCACCCCAACATCCTTATTGACCACACTAGGACTTACAAGAACCATCACCAGTCATCTCTAACTAGCACTAGTTACACTTTGACCGATGTTAGTTACCTTAACAAACATCAATTGCATAAGGTCCATAAAAAATCACTGTGTTCTATTTTCCCTAAAACAACAAGCATTTTTCACCTATCAACCCTTACCCAATTTTTGGTTTTTGAATTTTTTTGCATCATAGAGGTTTAAGTTATTTTCTAAAATAGGTTTGAATAATTTAGCATTAGTTTTTATCAAGTTATTTATATTATATTCAAAATCATTTCATTTATATTCAAAATCATCTCTTGCATTTATTTCAATACTTTATTTCATTTCATGGAAGCATCTACCTTCATTTTTCAAAACTTAATTTTCTTAAAGAGTATATTGATAGCCTCCAAGAAAGTCTAGTGCTTCTTGGATCTAGCCCATGCTAGGTAGTCCACCTATCTACCTTACTAATCCACAATTTTATAGTTGTTTTCTTATCTTTAGGTCATCCTCTTGAGCCAAAGAGGAGTATCTACAATTTATTGGATCACGCGTACACAACCAAACTAGGTTCTTCTTACCTCACCCTTCTTTCAAGTTTTACTCATCTTCTAAAGAAAATAAACATGAAAAAAATAGTGAAACACTCACAAGCTCTTAACATAAAGATATTTGTAATAAGTATGTAACACAAACATGGGAGTATAATGGAAATATTGTTATACCATTTTTTTAATAATCCCTATCAAAGAGATATATCTATAAGAGATTTAATGCTTTCACAGTTTATAAGATATTATCAGAATGATTTTTGTGAGAAAATTATGTATATTTTTTTTATCGACGTGTATCAAATCATAGGCCTTCTTTGATTCATCATTAAGAAGAATTCTCTATTATATTATCCACTAAACACCATATTTTCTTTCTCTTATCTACTTAAAATAATATAAACACAATTCAATCATGCTTAAACTAATCAAAACAACTGATATAAACACCCATCTCATAACTTTATTTATTCATTAGAGATTTTAATATAACAAAACTATATTTTCCTACCATTATGGGAAACCTATTTGATAACAAAGAATTAAATTTCAATACAAAACACATGCAACCTGAAAAAAGACATTTTAAAAATAAAATAAAAACTTTTTCAATTTGCTATGATGTCAGACCTGAGATAGGAATCTTCAAATTATAAATTAAAGGTTTTGTGTGGCTACTAATATTTATGAAAGAGTTTATAAAACTCTCACCCAAGTTCAAATCTACAAACCATTATCACAATAAAAGATAATGATGTATCACTCAAATAATATCTTAGTCTATTATACACAAATAGATCATACAATGAGAAATCCTCTGTATCTCCAAAGCTTGTCAAATACAATGAATATACCTTGCATATATAGGCAAGAAATATAAAGATAATAGATCAAACATAACTAAGAGATCAATCTAAAAGATCAAACTTAGGACTAAGAGATAACTATCCCTAAAAGTTAGAAATAACTCAAAAATATCCTCATAATATATAAGATATAAATATGTGATATTTTATAATATATAAAATAAGATAAATGAAATATCCACACATAAGTGGATGGGAATAATTAAATACCTAGGTGAACATAATCTAAGGTAAACAACTTACTCTAACACCCCCCTCAAGTGAATCTAGGGGCCAAAAATAAAGTGGCATGTCCATAGTATGAGTCTTGACAACAAGGCACAATCAAGTACTTATGTACAATATATACATGAATCAATCTATAATAAAGTAGATAAATGGATAAAACCCTTAGGAAAAAAAAGTCCCCCAAAAAAGGAGAGGAAATAGGTCTCGACAACAAGGATTGATAAGGTACCCATGTACAAACAAATGATAAAGTGTGAAGACAAGTGTCCCTATGGACATCAATCCATCTTGTCAGAATATGTGGATGTCAAGTTATTGTAACCATCAAGTTAAAGTAAGAATGGTGTTGAATATGAGGATCATTGAATATAAACATTGAATTCTAGAATACTAAGTAAAATGATGAACTTGAGGAAGCATTACCTAAACACCCTCCCTCAATTCTAAATTGGGATAAGATGGAAATGAAAGTCTCCAAATAATTAGACTAAAAATGGTGATAAGTGAGCACAAATATTGATGGTTATGCCACACTAATGTCACTACATAAAAAGTTACCAAGAATGCCACTTATACATAATAATCCTCATATGTGTTTTTTCCAACAAAGTGCCTGAATAAGAGACCCAAATACAATGGAGGAATCTATAAAATGACCCTAGGGTGAGGGGAGAGACTAGCAATGGAAATGTTAAAGGGTGCACAAACTAAGGTACACATGCATGAAGTTAAACTAGGCTGTAAAAGCAAAACTCTCATGGTACTTCATAAATTAGTACAAGTACAATATTTCCCAAAAAACACCAAATAAAAATAAAGAAGACATTTTATACACCATAATAACTCTAAACAAGGATATTATCAACTCGTCAAAGAAGTCATCACAAATAATGAAAGTTGCTCCAAAAAACAAGGGAGCAGTGTGCAGATAAAGAATCTAAACAATGGAATAACCATGTTGGTAAAATCCTCACATACACATAAAGGCAGACAAGGATGAAATAGAAAACCACCCATGGATATTATATTAACCCCCCCCCCTCAATTTTGGCACTTTATAAATTGAGTGAATTTTACAAAATAAATGACACAAATAGATCTGAAATAAAAAAGTATGCACTTTTTTAAAAAATGGCACTCAATTTTGAGTTATTGAGAATGAAATAAAATTATAATAAAAACATTAAATGCTTGAAAAAATAAATTATTTAAGGGTTAAAACTACTTTTGAAGGGCTAAAAGTTAATTCCCCACTAGTAGGAATCAAAAAGTTAAGCACCCTTATGTGACCAAGGGGCTAAGGGTGAGGATGAGTGTCTCCTTTTTAATTGATGTGATTGATGTGGTGGTGACATCACCCCCAAAATAGAGAGAACATGATATGAATAGTAATCATGTATGTTGGTCTAAAATTAACACTCTCTTGGTTGTTGTTGTCTGCTAGTTTGAAATTAACATGTTTCTGGAAGTCAGCCACCTTTTTATGTGCTAAAAAAATATGAATCATATTATGTCTTGCATAAGGAAGAACCAATAAATATAAAAAACATACCCTAAGGAAAAAAACACATATAATCAAAGCAAAAAAAACTATGTATAACACATTCAATAAAAAACATTATTCTATACATGTCTAGATGCCAGATCTAAGATGGTTAAAGCATTTCACCATGCGACACACCTTCCATGACAAAATAAACATAGCCAAATTCAAAAAAAATGGTTTATCCTTACAATAATTATGAGGATATGTGGAGCCTGAAGATGAACCCTATGTATGGTTTCTAATAGATCTATAATAAAGAACTTATACAACTAATACAAAACACATGCTAGTGCTTGACATAAGTAAAAAATAATACATGCAAATCCAATTCTGAATTAGATCTAAACATAATAGATCTAATCATATTCAAAACTAGTTTTCTAATTAAAAAAAGGTGAAAACCTCCATAATATAGGTTTTTTGAATATGAAAAAGACTTAGATCTAGAGAAAGAACCATACTAATTTTACAACAAAACTTAGATCTAACAAAATACAAAGCAACTGAAGCCATGAAACTAGATAGAAGCCATAAAATGAGCAAATCCAAGAAAAGAGAGGCTAAGGGGATAATAATAGATATTGTAAACCACTTTAACACAATGAAACATTTTATAAAACTTTCACTTAGGGTCAAATCTATAAACCATTACCACAATAAAAGCCATTGATGCATTCTTCAAATAATATATGAGTCTATTATACATAAATAGATCATATAATGATAAATAATTTGTATCTCTATATATTATCAAATACAATATATGTGTCTTGCATATATAGGCAAGGAAGATCAATCATAACTAAGAGATCCAACTCAAGTATCAACCTAGGACTAAGAGATAATTATCAATAAAGGGTATAAACAACTATAAAATATCCCCATAATATCTAAGAAATACATACATAATATCTCATAATATCTAAAATAAGATAAATTAAATATCTACACATAAGTGGGTAGGAATAATTAAATACCTAGGTGAACATGAGCTAAGATAAACAATCTATTCTAACAATTTGAATAACCATAATATATAACACCAACAATAAAAAAAACATAGGAGTTATGCATAATAAATGATATAATCTATGATTTGATCCAAATATAGTTTAAATACACATATTATTAAAAAAAAATTAAAATAAATCAAGATTTCTTCTATAAGTATAAAGTCTCCTAACTATGTATTTATGCATCAAATAGAAAATCCCATCCATAATGAACAAAATATATACTAAGACTTGTGTAGGGGCACTAGTGAGATCCAATCAGGGGAGCTAGAGATGATGAACCCTTAAGGTTACATAAGGTCTAGGGTTAAAATCATCCCACTTAATTCAAATCTTATAATACACCTTTATGTAAACAAACATCTCATCCTCCATAGATTTAATAATATTAAAAATGCTCCACTCATTACCAGTCAGAACATTGATGAATTTATCCATGATCATTTTTTCAATTCTTGATATAGAGGTTACATTAGTAATTAATTTGATGTGTTTCTATAAAAATAGTTCCAAAATATTCACAACTCAAAATTATAAACATGATCATTGTGAGAATGAAATCTAGGAAAACACAAATATCATTGTAAGGATAAATTAAAAAAAAAATACTGAAAATGCATGAACATGAGTAAGGACATGATCACATACATTTATGTTGGATTTTTAAAGATATTTTTAAAATTATTTTATAATTAGTAATTTTTTATTGGTTAATTACACCTAAAATTGAAAAAAATGATATTTGTATATCAACAAGACATAATACTAATGAAAAGTGTTAAAACAGAGAAAAAACAAACAAGAGAAAAAACATTTCTTATAATTGAAATATCATGATCATTTTCTCTATCCTTGATATAGAGGTTATATTTCTCATTATTTATACTTTGATCTTATATTTTAATAATTCTCAAACATTACCATAGAATTCAACAAAAACAAGCTTGACATTATGAAATTTTATTAATGGATACATTATTATTTCTTATGCACTTGGAGGATTTCTTATGTTAAATATTTATCCCCATTTATATTCATGATATTTAATTTATGGATTTATCTAATTCATCTCAAATTATGTTGACATAAAAAAAAACATCCTATAATACCCTCAAGTGTGAGGTTCTTACGGCTCTAGGAAATGGAAATTACCAAAAAAGATGATAGATGGTCACACTTGAATATGAAAACATGGAAGGAAATATCTTAGTCATAGACATACCAATTAGATTTTTTCAATCTATCTAAACATTGTTACTTAGTTGGTGAATATGCATGGCATGACACACACTTTTTCAGGGGAAGCAGCATTTGTTATTCTCACTTCTTTCTCAAAATCTAAATGCATTGAATGCTAAACATGGGTAATGAAAAAGTATCTAGTCACCAATGAAGTTATTTCCATGGATTATGACACCAATATAGCTCCCAAAATTTTAAAATTTTTCTAACTAAAATACCTAATTGTATTTATACAAAATAAGTCAATGTCTGTTAAATTTAGTTCCCAATGCTCACTCAAACTTTCATAAATATAATTGAGAGTCTAAAGAATAATTAATTTTTAATAAATACACAAAGCATCATGTTATAATATTAATTATCCATAGATAATTTCAAAATACACATTCATCTAAAATAATTGAATTTAAACAGAGCTTAGCTATAAAGATGGTATAATTAGTGAATTACTTAATTTAAGTCATTCACCAAAAAAATTAAATATCATAAAGTGATTACTATAAGTTAAATAATCTATAATATTAATACATATTATGAGAAATAAAAAAACATAGAAAAATCATAGAACATTTTATATATTTCTTAAGCATCTCGAGTCTCCAAATTCTTCCTCCTTAAAATAAAGATCTATGAATGTATTTATAACAAAGAAATGGGAATTGCCACATCTAGAAAATTAATTTACATGTAAATAAAACTATATTTTTAAACTAAAACTAAGACAATTAAAATAAAAATAAAATTTATAAATAAAACATATATGTTTTAAAAACAAGATCTAAAAATATTCTTTCACTTTTCAAAGTACACGTTGACTTGTTGCTGGGTGAACTAGTTCTTCAACTCGACATTTTTTACCCTTGAAATCTTGTGCACATAATTGAAAATCATCATCATCATTTTTGAGATGTAAATAATTGGTTTCATAAAAAAATATTTTATCTTCAATGACCAATAAAGCATGGTGATGCAAGGGATGTGTAAGATAACCTCTAAAAACATTAGCCTTTTCTATTTTTATATGGCACAAGTGAAAAATTCAATAATCCATTAACCTGCTCCTTTGTTTTCCATCACCACCTTTTTATTGAATAAGACCAAGAAATTATTGAGATAACAGGTGAACTCAGTGAGACTTATCAAATTATTATCAATTATAAACAAATTAGGCATGCTAGCCTTTATGAACATCTCCAAAATATCATCTTCTAAAGAATTAATGGGAACATTTTTGAACTCAATTTTGATGAAGCTTATTCTAATAAAGTCCATGTATTCAAAATAAATTTTTACACAAATTTATATCTAACATGGTCATGTGTTGATTATAATATATCATGGTTCTCTTGATTACATGAGTTATGATGTCTACTTTCTTTTCAATTTTTGTGATCTCATAAAAATAGATCTTGATTTTGTGAGACAATAGATCATTTTTCACTTTGGCTTTATACATACCTATAGATTTGTAGATGAATTGAAGAGTGACTCAAGTGATTTTTCTAATTTCTCTATTATTTCTTAAGGAATTATGGTTTTTTTTAAATTCTAGCCTTATAACCTTATTCTTCATCCCTTTGAATACCTTCATAGTAATTTGATTAGTTGACCTTAAAATTGACTATGGATTCTACGTATTCTTCTTCATCACTACTAAAATAATCTAAAGGTTTGGCTATAGTATTACTTTGTCTCTTCCTATTTTTGGTTAAGTATTATAAATACTCTTCTATTTTACATAGAATATAGGCTCCATCATGAATTAATTTCCTCTTAGTTATTATTTTTAGTTTTTCAATAAGTTTCTCAAACTTTAAATTAAATTTGGGTTCATTTTGAATAACCAAATCAGATATAAAGGGTTTCATGAGTTGTATTTTATTAATCCACTCTTCTTAAGAACCCCATCCTCAGTTTTGTCTTATCCTAATGAGTGACATGGAATTTAAAATTAATTCATGGAATTGGAGTGATCATAAGGGAACTATTGACTAGTTGTGGTGAAGTGATAAAGTAACAGGAATAAATGATGTGAATGTAACATGTGAATAAATGGGATATTAAATTGGAGTTATAGTAGATTTTACATTGGTTTCAATTTGGATTAAGGTATAAGGATGAAATAAATTTTTTTTGGTATGCACAAGTACCTCCAATGATAATGAAGTGACAACAATAGGCCTCACAGATCTAAACTCTATGGGGGAAATAATAGAAAAAAGAGTAGGATAAGAAGTTAAAACTAAATTATGGTGAGATGTAATCATGGGAACATGAGAGTGAGTGGTTATATATTGTGATTATGATTGTCTCACTACAATTTTTAGAAAATTTTGACTAAATAATATTTTGGTAGTATATGGGGAAACAAGTGGAGGTGGAGTAGTCATAATAGGACTAGTAAATGGAATGGTCACTAGAACATTTATGGGAACCACTGGTACTAATTAAATTTGTATATGTATAATTATGGTATCAATTGTATGTGTGATCAATTCAAGGTTAAGTTTTATGGTTTGATCATTGAAACTTTCTTGGGACACTTGATTGTCTAGTGTAAACTTGAGTGAATCCAAGTGGAAAAGTAGGTCTAGTAGAAACAAGGGTTGTGACTTGACTAGTTTCTACTGTGGAAATGGGACTAGATAATGTATTCAAATATAGATTAATAAATAGTAGGGGAGTGGGTAATAATGTTAAAAACACATATGAAGCAAGAAGAGACCTAGTTACCTATGTAGTTTGAAGTGATAAGGAGGATGTTGAAGCTGAGGATGATGAAATTAAAGGTACATCTTATAGTACCTTTATCTTAAGATACACATTAATTTCAAGTGGATATTCATTTACTAGAGACACTTTAACATATTGAATTGAATAGTTTATAAAGTCACATACTCAATCTTATCTATGATTTGATATGAAGTGCCTACCCAATATGAACTTGTGAAGCTTGATGATCAACATACCCTCTAGGGTATGAAAATTTCTTCAAGCACTATAGAGTGTGGTTAAATCCCTACACATATAACAAATATATATATGAAAATTAGTCCAAGGCTTGAGCTAGTCCTTTTATCCTACCCATATCATATTATCATCCTAGTCAAACTATCACTCATCACTCGGTTAGGTATCATACCTAATTAATTTATTGTTAGCATATTATCAATTTATTAGTCTGAATCTATCAAACCCATCGTCATTATCAATATATTCTCTATCATCCTTGCCTATTAATAACTATCACCCATCATATTGTCATCTTTCTTGTTTGAATCTAGGCACACATCACTATCCTCAATCCTTTTGCTCGATTTACTACTAGGCATTGTTAATAGGTTGTTAGCACCTATTGTACTATCAGTCTAACATATGATCATAGTCATCCATCATCTCAATCACATTTTAATCCATTTATCTATTTCATCCTTATCATCACCCATCATACTAGCTTGGTCCTTTGGACCTCCTTTGATTCGAGAAGCCATCTCTCATCATCCATCCCCATAGTTTTGGACCTAGTTCTTTTAGACCAATATATCCTAGCCAACAAGGATGAATTCCTTTTACAAGCACTAGAAGTAGGTGCTCACCTACCTTTTAACCTAGCTCCCATTTGGTTGAAACCACCATCCCATGTCTTTCCCCATCCAAAACCCCCTAGCTCATCAAAGTCAATATCAACATTCCTTGATGTAGTCACCCTAATCAATCAATACATTACTGAGAATAATTATGAATTTATCTTCTAGCTATGAAATATGGGTGTTCACTTTACTAATGATTTTGAAACCATAAGCCTAAAATCACATCCCAAACACATCCACCATCAACCCTTATCTCCATCCCATTCCCTTCCATAATCTACTAAGCCTATCTAAATCCCCTTAGACCTGATTCATACTCATCCACTATAATTAAATCACCTAGATGTTCACACATAATGATTTTATATCACATAGAATAATCAAATATGAGATATCACACAACAATAATTAACAATAAAGCATAATACTGGATAATATAAATAATCCACTTTGAGGGGGCAACCTCCACAATAATGCACTAATAGAAAAATACTTAACATGATGATCAAATACTAACCACTACCTCCTATATATAGTCTACTTAACCATGGTTATTCCATAGGCTGACCTAATTAAGAACATATATAAATATAACAAGAATATAAAAGAGGTATGTAAGTCACAATTCGGCCAAACATATCCCAAGACATGCCAAAGGTTAAGGGTGTAGCATGCCCCTCCCCTTCAAAACAATGTTGTACTCAATGTTGAGTCAACTATAGATGTTGCTGCACAAAGGATTCATCCTTCCAAATAGCATCTTCATAGGGTAGATTCTTCCATTTAATTATGTACTCCTTAATCTCTCAAGACCATAACTACTTAGTGTGCATTTGAAGGATCACCTTAGGATCAAGAATAACTCTTCTTTCTTCATCTAATTATGGTAACTCAGTTTGGGTAGCAACTTTATGTCTAATCACTTTATTTAGGCATGATACATGAAATACTAGATGTATGTGACTGGAGGAAGGAAACTCTAACTTGTAGGCACATTACCAATTTTTTGTAAGATCTGATAAGGCCCATAATACTTAGGGGCAACTTGTTATCCTTTTTCTATTGCTTCAAGTACATCTATTTATATGGTTGTAAGTGAACAAATATCCAATCACCAATGTCAAAGTGCCTCTCACTAATGTGTTGATCTGCCTATTATTTCATGCAATTCTGGGCCATGGCTAATTTTTCATGCAAACTAGTAAGGACATCTTATTGATGATGAATATGTTATTCAACTACATGAAACTTATGATGGACCTTCAAGGTTGAAATGATGGATGGTGGGTGGTATCCATATAGTGCCATAAAAGGAGACATTTTAGAAGAACTATGAACAAAATTATTATACCACCATTTATCAAGTGGCAACTAATGAACCCATTTATCATATTTATCAGAAACAAAAAAATGAAGATATCCTTCTCGACATTTGTTTAATACCTCAGTTTGTCTATCTGATTAAGAATGATAGGATGAACTATGAGCCAATTGGGTGTCCAAACATGCAAATAACTAAGTTCAAAAATTACTAATGAAGATGGAATCTCTATCACTAATAATGATCTTAGAAGTACCATGCAATTTATGAACTATATTGAAAAAAGTAGAAACTAATGTACTAGTAACAAATGGCTATGATAAAGAACAAAAATGAGCATACTTACTAAGATGATCTACCACAACCATGATAACATTTTGTATATCAGATCTTGGTAACCCTATAATGAAATCCATAGACACCTCTTCCCAACATTGGCTAGGTATGGATAAAGGTTGTAAAATACCTAAGGTTTTGATGGTTTCTCTTTTATTTTGTTGAAAAGTCATACATTCAGCCACATATTTCTAGACATCCCCCTTGAGTCCTTCCCAAAAAAATCCTATTTGATTTTATGATAGGTTTTAAAAATCCTGAATGACCCCCAATTATAGTTATATGAAGTTCTTGAAGGATTTTTTTTTTAAGAAGTGAATTATTACATAGGTATAATCTATCTTTATACCATAATACATCACCCTTCTATGTGAATTTTTCAAATCCACCCAAACCTTGCTAAATATTCTAAATCAAATCATGGATAATTCTATCCTTGTCCCATTATAATCATGCTTTCTCTAGCCAATCTACCTACAGAATGGTCATAACATATAGCAATGCATCAACTAATTCATCTTTCCTAGATAGTGCATCTGCCACTACATCATCTTTGCCTTTCTTGTAAACTATTTCAAAATCATAGCCTAACATCTTAGTTACCCATTTATTTTATTCTTTAGATGATAACCTTTGTTCCAAAAAATATGTAAGACTATCATGATTAGTCTTTACCTAAAAGTGATGACCCATCAAATAAGGCCTCCATTATTTGACTACATACAAAATGGCCATCATTTCTTTCTCATAAATGGGCTTGTGCTGATTTTTACCCTTTAGTTGATGACTTTAAAATGTAAGTGGTCTAACTTCTTGCATAAGTATAACACCCATACCATACCCAGATGCATCACATTCAACCATAAAAGTCTTGAAAAAATTAGGAGTAGCCAATATTGGAATGGTGGACATCACCAATTTCAATTGTTCAAATGCCCTGGTAGCTATATTAGTCCATTGAAAAGAGTCTTTCTTAAACAAATATGTGAGTGGGGTTGTAATGTTACCATAATTTTTATCAAACCTATGATAGTAACCAGTTAGCCCCAAAAATTCCCTTAGTTGCTTGAGTGTCTTAGGAATCAACCAGTTCACCATTAATTGAATTTTTTTAGGATCCACTTTTACTCCTGTATGTGAAACTAGATGACCCAAATACTCAACCTTACAAGCTCCAAAATTACATTTGAAAGGTTTGGCATACAACTGATGTTGTTATAAAATTAAAAATACATGTTTCAAATGGTGCAAATGGTCTTCCCAATTTTTAATGTAAATGAGGATATCATCAAAAAATACCAAAACAAAGTTTCTAAAAAATGGCTTAAAAATAGTATTCATCAAACTCTAAAAAATAGATGGTGCATTTTTTATCCCAAAAGGCATAAACAAAAACTCATAATGGCCCTCATGAGTCTTAAAAGCAGTTTTGGGTCATCATGGATTTGGATTTGATGATACCCAAAATGTAGATCTAACTTGTTAAAATAAAAATCACCATTTAATTATCTATCAAATCATCAATGACAAGAATATGAAACTCATCTTTGATAGTGTACTTTATGAGTTCCTTGTAGTCAGGGCACATCCTCCAAGTGTCATCTTTTTTTGCACCATAAAAACTAGTGAAGAATATTCACTTTGGGTATGGTGAATGATTCCTGCATCCAACATCTCCTATACCATATTTTTAATTTCATTTTTATGGGCATAGGGATACCTGTATGGCCTAATGTTGGGTGGTGTACTATCAAGAATAATTTTGATAACATGATCATGCATGTGACTAGGTGGAAGTCCTTTTTAGCATGTCACCAAAAATAATTAAATGGGCATCAATCACTTGTTATAGATTAAAAGGTGTAAATGGTTGAGTTGGATGAACTTTCATGGAAAATATGTGAGCTAAAATCCTTTAGCACCTTTTTAGAGAATCTCTATCATTTGATGGGAGCTAACAAGTTGTGAATATTTATCCCTTAATCCCCTTAGCTCAAATGTCCTTCCATTAAAATGAAAATGCATGAATAATGCTTAGAAATTCTTCTCAATAGTTCCCAAAGTGGTGAGCCACTATACTCCCAGAACAATGTCATCTCCCCCCATGGGAATAGAAAACATAAGAGAATATAATAAGTAATCTCCCATGGCTAGCTTAATACTATGGAATTTCTATGATCAATTGATAGTACCACCATCTACAATCATGACCTAAAATTTTGGAGCAAGATAAATGAAATAGTTTAAATGAGTAACCAACTTATTGTTGATGAATTTGTGTGTGCTTATAGAATCAATCATAATAGTGACCTTATATTTCTTTAGGAACCACACCACCTTAAGAGTTTGGAGACTACTAATACCTAAAAGGGCATGATAGGAAATAGTAGGTTGAGATTCTTTAGATTCCTCTTTAGGACCTTCTTCATCCTTGCCAAGTGTCTCATCATCATCATCCTCATTGGCACCTTTGATATAAAATAATTTCTTTTTCAACATAATGATGTTCTTTACTCCATTTTATATCACAACCATAACAAAACCCTTTGTCTTGATTCTCTTCAATTTGTTAAGGTGTCAGTGTAGTGGGTTGAGGATATGATGGTGTTGGAAAGGTCAGATCATGACCAATAGTAAAGGTTTTCTATTTGACCATCTCTTTTTTCTTTTCCTTGTGTGCTCATAAGATAGATTTTGATTTAGATGTTGGGTTAAATATCTGAACCTTCAATTGGATGCTATCTTTGAGATCACCCAAAAATAGATCAGTCAAATTTTCCTCAATGATGTCTTCCACCTGTAAGGATAGATTCTAAAATTGATGAATATAATCCTTCATAGTTCCCATTTACCATAGTTTAGCTAATTGGCTAAAGGAGTTCTTAGATACATTATTATGATAATAAGCCAACAACTCATTAGTTAAAATAGACCATGTAATAAGAACACCATTCTTTTTCTTTTAAACACATAATCGGCGATACCCAATGAATTGCTCTGGTTTCGGATATAGAGATACCACTATCACTTTATAAGAACTAGGAGTTTGATGCAGATAAAATAAATTCTCAATTTGGGTAATCCAAGTGAGAGTATCCTTACCATCAAACTTATGCATGTCTACTTTGGGAAAAATCAGTTTTACACTAGAATTGGAGTTGTTAGTGTTGAGAGGAGGAGGACCCAAAGGATGAAGTGGAGGGTTGTTTACTATAACTAAGATGAAAGAGTAGTCAATGAAGTAGTGATATAATTCAATTTATTATGGGCCCCATTAATCTCTTCATGCACTCCTAAAACATCAATTTGAAATACAACAAAGTCATCATGCCACATCAAGCCCTTTATGTCAGCCTGAAGTTGAGAAATCAATAGATCTAAAGATCTAGATTTCATGTTGTTGGTGGGAGCCTTAGGAGTTTCTTTCCCCCCTTTTCATCCCCATGTAGAAGGACCAACCATATACAAACCCTAAGAGGGTTTTTTGACCCAAAAAAAGTGTATTATGAGATGGTACCATTGTGATCATATCGCCAAGATGAATCCAATGGTTGCTTTTGTGCACTGGTGTAAAAATTTTGGCATAAAAAAGTGTACCAGTGGAATATACCATTATAATCATCTCATTGAGTTGAATCCAATTATTACAATTATGTAAACTAAAAAAATCTAGATTTTTTTTAATTATTTTTTTTCAAAAAAGTGTTTTGATCAATATTGCATTTACAAAAAAATTAATTCTTCCCAAATTTCAAGTTATGTTTTTTTGCTCCTTCCTCTCATAGAAGTAATGCTTATCTAGATCCAAAAAAATAACGTCATAAGAAACTTACCCAAATCAAATCTATGATACCACTTTTAATAAAATTAATTAGATGTTTACATAAAATGATTTTATATTACATAGAATAAACAAATATGAGAGATCACACAACAATAATTAATAGTAGAGAATAATACTAGATAATATAGAAAAGCCAATTTGAGGGGGAAACCTCCATAAAAATTCACTAATAGAAAAATACTTAACATGATGATCAAATACTAACCACTACCTCTTATATATAGTCTACTTATCCATGGTTATTCCATAGGATGACCTAACTAAAAACATAAACAAATGTAACAATAATATAAAAGAGGTGTGTAAGCCACAATTCAACCACACATATCCCAAGTCATGCCAAAGGTTAAGGGCATAACATCCATAGCTAAATCCACCATTTACTAATCATAATCCGTCACCACTCTTTGATCATTTATCACTCACCACCATGAAGCTGGACCCCACCCTCATTACCCAATATATAGCTACTAATAAGGATGAGATCCTCTTATATTTCTATAGTTTTAGTGTGTTATTCAAACCCTTTAAAGGTGATCTTTATAGTCTTGGTGCATCACCTTTTACATTTTAGCAATACCCTCTCTCCCTCTTCCCCTTAGCAAATTTTAAAATTTAGGATTAGTAGTAGATTTCTTTTTTGCTATTTTAGGCCTACATGTTTATCCTAAATCATATGCATTTAGATTAGAAGGAAGCTAACCTTCTCTGGAGTTTTATCCCAAGGAGTGAAAGAGTCCTACACCTTGGGGGACTATCCCATTGTCTCATTGAACCAATTCTTCCAATTGAGTGGGTACATGGTTCGAGTAATAATAGAAACAAGAAGAAGGTGAAATGATTAGAGGATTAATTATTGTGTGAAGTCCCCAAGATTTTAGATAATATTTATTTTGTGTAGTATTTCATCAAACACTTAGGCAAGCCTTCATAAATTTCTTATGACACTTAGATATATTTGAACATTTTCTAGTGCATGCCAACTCAAATTACCCCCACACTAACTGTTAAAAACTATAATGATCACAAATTGAAATTTTACCTAAGGAAGTTGAATTGTCACTTATGGGATAATGGGATGATTCAATCTTAGTAATTATTCTTAGATAATGTATATATGATGTAACATACTCATTCTTGGAAGGGGTTTGATCTAAAGACATCTGATAAAAAAAATTAGGTAGTTCTACCATTAGAAGGTTGTAAGCAAATATTTTTTATAATGTGTAGATATAAGGAGTGAATTATAGGATTGAATAATGTCCATGAATAAACTAATATTGTAACATTGCATATGTATGTAGCATGATAAGGGGTTAAAGAACATAAGTAAGTCCCACTTTATAGAGAAATTGAGGTGCATTATAAATGGAAAAATGGGTTCAAACAAACTCCCTTTTTTTAAAATGCCACCCATACTTTATATATGGATTTGAAAAAAGGGGGTTCAAATATGTACCTTATGCATGTAATTTTGTTTAAAAAATAACCAATTGAAATTACATATTTTGAAGGGGTTATAACAAGGAGGTTCAAACAAACCCACTTTGTTTGAACCCCATTAAGCACCAAACCCTAAGCAATCCAATCAAAAAGATCCTATTATCTTAAAAAAGCTAATTCAGATGTGTGAAATAAACAAATAAGAACATGTGGATCAATGTGTAAATAGTGACACAATGATGATATGTCTAGTGTAAACTTTAGTGAATCTAAGTGGAAAAGTAGGTCTAGTAGAAATAGGGGTTATGACTTGACTAGTTTCTATTATGGAAATGGGATTAGATAATGTATCCAAATACAGATTAATAAATACTAAGGGAGTGGGTTAAAATGTTAAAAATACATATGAAGCAAGAAGAGACCTAGTTACCTATGTAGTTTAAGGTGATAAGGAGGATGTTGAAGTTGAGAATGATGAAATTAGAGGTACACCTATAGTACCTTTCTCTTAAGATACACATTAATTCCAAGTAATTACTAATTTACTAGTGACACTTTAATATTTTGCCTCTCTTCAATCCCTTACATTATATGAGGTGGAGGCCCTAATGATGAAGCATCAACCCTACTATTTGTAATTTAGCTTTCACCTCCTTAGTGTTATCTAGGTTGAGTTAATATATATCACCAATATGTAAAACATAGCAATAGGCAAAATTTAAATTCCATCTTAGTCAATGAAAATGCTTCAAAATATTCCCTTATAGGTATTAGTTTCTCAAATAATGGTCAATTAATTTGAAAGACCCTATATGTGATGAAAAAACATAGATGGATGGATAATTATTATAAACTAGCCTTCCAATCCTCAATGAAATGAGTGACAAGATCTTTTATTTTCTATGCTTTTAAACTTTTAAATTTTTTGTAGCATATTTATACTTGATCTCTTGAGTGGAAAACATGTCTGGAACATAATATAAAAGCTTGAGTGGGGCAACTAATACACCTTCAATTTTAATTACTTTGAAAGTTTTATAATATCAATATGCTCCAAATTATTTCAATGACTCCATCGTCTCATCAAAAAGTTGAGGCATGGGGTACTCATTAATTTATTGATACATAGGTGAATAAAAATAATTATAAATATCTTAAATAAATTCTTAGTACTAATAAACATAAAGTTTTTAATACAACATATGAATTAGGGAAGTGAAAAGATTTGGTCATTTTGAAAAAAATGCATGGTTAAAATTCACTCTAACACAATATGCATCAACCAAATAAGATATCATATAAAAACTTCCCACTACCTGATCTCTTAAATTTATAGCTTTAAATTATATGAAATTATCTCCCCTAAAATTGATCTCTTTCCTTCATGTGTTATCATAATTAATAGAGGGATCTAGAGCTTATTTGCATGTTTGATATTAGAAGCCCCATATAGTATGTTCGTTAAGGCCATACAAACTCTAACTCCATTTCTAAAGGTCCTAATGGTATATGTATCAACATGCACCCTTTTTACTACCCAAATCCTTTAAGACTTCCTTGAGATCATTTTAGTCAAGCCATTTTGGGGAAATATCTTGATTATAGATGAAATTGGGTTCTCACACTTTGTAATAGTTTTCATATAAAATCTTATCAATGAATTCTACCCCATATAGTAGATTGGGTTGAGAGTAAAGTTAATCATCTCTAAAAGTACATTCTATGAGCACACCATCCAAAAGATAATTACATGTCCAAATACCTCTAGTTTGGTAGTTGCTTGGTGAATATCACCCAAGCACCACCAAGTCATCTTGATATTAAATATCATCTTTGGTAACGCTTTCACCATATGATATTAAATGAGCCTCAACTATAGCTCATATTGATGTATTGAATCTTCAGGTGTAATAGACTTGGAGATAGAAATTTGGGTGTTGTAACTGAGTAGTGGTGAAATGGGGTCATGCCCAATTTCTAAAGCATGTATGGAAAACCAAATGGAATGAAAATAACCATTATTCCATGATTGAACCATCACATCTATTGCACCAACTCTAGCAAAAATCATAAAAATTATTTTAAGTTGTTCCTTCCATATCTTGGATCCAAGAATCCCACCAATCTCCATAGCTGCTACTATAGTTGGAATCTTATTTATTATGATTAAATCAGCTATAACATACATTGTTATGAGAAAATAGACCATAAATATATAATAAGAAAGTGGGAAGCATTTTTGATTTGTTTCCATGATCTTAGGATATATACAATGTATATTTATCATTAGAATTTAGAGCCCATAAATAGATCACTCAACAGATAATTCATGTTTTTTTTTAATTTGGATTTGACACTGTTCATAATGATGGGATTCGTTCCCCCCGATTTAAGGGGATGAGTTATAAAGTGAATTCTCTAGTTTGTGTAGTCTTATCTCACTTGTAATTACCTTTTTTTTCTCTCAGGTTGTTACTTACTATTGTGTTATTTTTTTATTTTTTATTTTTGATTTTTTATTTTTGATTTTTTATTTTTTATTTTTTATTTTTTATTTTTTATTTTTTAATTAAATCTAAGAAGGTTGATTATTTGTGTATGGTGTATGGGATAGATTATTGAAAGATGGCGATATTTATTTTTAATTATTATATTTTTATTTTTCTAATATTTTAAAAATACAGCAATTGAATTCGTAAAGTAGTTTTAAATTATATTTGAAGACCATTGAACACTTTTATTATTTGAAAAGAAAATTAAAATCGAAAGAGTTCTATGAAGATGATGGTTATTTGTATCCATCCATCAAGGTATAAATCTTTTTAGGTATATGATATAGAGAGTCAAGCAAACAAAGTTAGAATCATACTCTAGGTGACTTTGAAAATGTGAATATTGCATATATGCTTACTTGTCATAGGTATATCTCACTTAAATGTTAGAGCCATAGAAGCAATAAGTTTCATACTTCTTCAATAATTTTATATTTACACTTACTCATCATTGTAATATGCTATATATTTATTTCCAAAATATAAACTAAAATGCTAACATTCTATGCAATTCAATGATTCATGTGAATATTGCATTGTGTGTGTGTGTGTGTCTGTGTGTGTGTATGTGTGTGTGTGTGTGTGTGTGTGTGTGTGTGTGTGTGTGTGTGTGTGTGTGTGTGTGTGTGTGTGTGTGTGTGTGTGTGTGTGTGTGTGTGTGTGTGTGTGTGTGTGTGTGTGTGTGTGTGTGTGTGTGTGTGTTTCTGTGTTTCAATAATTTCATGTGAATACTATATTGAATTTCATACATACATACAGACACTGTCTTTGAAAATGTGAATATTGCATATATGCTTACTTTTCATAGGTATATCTCACTTAAATGTTAGAGCCATAGAAGCAATAAGTTTCATACTTCTTCAATAATTTTATATGTACACTTACTCATCATTGTAATATGCTATATATTTATTTCCAAAATATAAACTAAAATGCTAACATTCTATGTAATTCAATGATTCATGTGAATATTGCAGTGTGTGTGTGTGTGTGTGTGTGTGTGTGTGTGTGTGTGTGTGTGTGTGTGTGTGTGTGTGTGTGTGTGTGTGTGTGTGTGTGTGTGTGTGTGTGTGTGTGTGTTTGTGTGTTTGTGTGTTTCAATAATTTCATGTGAATCCTATATTGAATTTCATACATACATACAAACACTGTCTCTTTTTAAGTTTGTTAAATATCTCTTTGAAGGATATTACTAATCAAGGATATTTCTAAGTTTTGGATTTATTTATAAAGAAGATGATTTAATCCAAGAATTTAATTTAGCAATCACTCTTTATTTTATTCATTTTTATATTTGTTAAATACTTCTCTAAAGACATTGCATGTTATGAGTATTGTTTAACTTTAGCTTTATTTCCAAAGAAGATGATTGAATTTAAGACTTTAATTTAGTGAGTACTCTTTATTCATGAATTGGTATAATTGACAAAGTGTTATTGAGTGTATTTTCATGTATTAATTTTTATATTTTTTTAATATTTTTATTTAATGGATTTAGTATTGATGATTTTATGTTTTGATGATATGATGATTTTAGAGTCATATAAATAATTTCAAAATACACATATTAGGTGTATGAAATTTGAGATTTTTTATAAGTTTGTTCTAAAGGATTTTTGGGAATTTTTCCAAATTGATATGAATGATGAGGATGTTAGAGCCATAAAAGAAATTAAAAGATGTATTGAAGAGGTATATCTGACTTGGGATGGTAAAACATATATTTAGAAGAATTTGAATACATTTTTTTTATTATGAATAACCTTACACTGTGTACCCTCTAAACTCATCATACCATAAATACATGAATATTTATCACCTTCATCATACCACAAATACATGAATCTTTATCACCTTCAATAAGACATTACAATGCCCATACAACAACAACTCATGTTGATTTTAAGAGTTAAAGCATAATAGTGTGCTCCAATTTTTAGTAACAAGGAGACACATAAAAAAGTGTAGTTTTGTCAATTTTCATAAGAAATAGCAACAAAATAGTACACAATGTGAAAATTGTATAAACAAATGAAATATTATATTTTAATTATATATTACATTTATATGTTTTTTAAATTAAAACATATATAAATTAGATTTTTGAATGCCTAAATACATAGTGTGTATGTTTCATGTGTAGAAAGTTGTATTGTGTACTTGATCTCACATCTTCATAACTTTTCCCCTCATAAATTTTTTAAAACATAATAAATTTTCATGATTTCTTGGATAGATATCCTAAAGGCATGGACATAGTGAAAAATTATTTTTAATAATTTTATGAAAAATATTTAATTTCTAATTAATTTTTAATGATCAATTCATGCAAGATTGACACTTATGATCTCCCTTCATGATATATATGTGCATGTGTGCATGTATGTGTGTCAAAATGGATAATTTTTTACACTATTGGAATAAGGACATTGAAAGCAAGCATATTGATATTTTTTAAAAACATTTTGTACATGTCATATTTTCCCTAGTACCCTTAAAAGATGGTACTTTATTTTGTAAATAACTATATTTGATAAAATAAATCAAAATATATATTAAATAATATTTAAATTTAAAAATATATATTATTATAAATCTCATAAATAGACCTATTTACACAGTGATCCAATTTTACTTATTTATTTCACCCTAAATCATGATATCTAAATTGACATTTTTACACCGATAGGAGCTTTCCACTTGGATTGTTTACGGTTTGGTGGTAAATAGGGTTCAAACAAAGGGGGTTGATTTGAACCCCATTTTTTATAACCCCTTAAAAATATGTAATTTCAATTTTTTACATTTTTTAACCATTACAAATCTCACAGCCATTGGTGTGTTAAATAGCCATCAAATAATAATGTACTACATACTACATTTCAATACAAAATCCAATATATAATATACCATATACAATAGTATAAATGAGCCTCTCATATGTGTGTGTGTGTGTGTGTGTGTGTGTGTGTGTGTGTGTGTGTGTGTGTGTGTGTGTGTGTGTGTGTGTGTGTGTGTAATCTCAAATGGTTGAATAGTTGGATAGAGGAAGAGCATCATCCAAGTGATTTACCACCAACCACAGACTGTTGGTCTCCTAGACACCTCCACACTAGAAGTGTCCCTTCCCTTCATGGAAGGGTAGATAACAATAATGTTAATATTGAGAGATCAACAAAAACCTATGTGTACAATTACTAATACATGTAGTAGTCACATAGACCATATAAACCAATCCTCTATCTAATATGACATCAACAAACAAATGTAAACTAGAAATTACAATGGAATGACAATGTCTCAACTTTAACATTACTTTGACCAAAGTTTTCATTATAGAAATTAGATCTCATATGGACCCAAGTCAATTTCACTCACATAACTCTCTGCTAATGAATCAAAATTTATCAAATGATATCAGGGGGTAGATGTATGAGTTAAAAAATGGCACCCTCATATATCCATCACTTGTTATCATTTGATACATGCCCAATAATTTTCACATATAACATCAAGGCATAATAAATACAAATTATAGCATACACCAATCTAACAATAATGTAAGGTGCAAGAAATAATTATTCAATAATCTCTTTATTTCAACTCATGAAAGTCATATATAGGTTCTTCTACATTGAAACTAGTAATGCATAAAGGGCTAGAGTATGAATTCAATAATAGTATATCCATAAACATATCTATATTTAAACACAATTCATATATATATATATATATATATATATATATATATATATATATATATACATATATATATATGTATGTATGTATATATGTATATATATGTACGTATATATATATATATATATATATATATATATATATATATATATATATATATATATGTACGTGTGTATATATATATATATATATATATGTATATATATATATATGTATATGTATATATATATATATGTATATGTATGTGTGTGTGTGTGTGTATATATATATATGTATATATATATATATATATATATACGTATATATATACATACATACATACATACATATATATATATATATATATGTATATATATATACATACATACATACATATATATATATATATATATATATATATATATACATACATACATACATACATACATATATATATATATATGTATATATACATATACATACATGTGTGTGTGTGTGTGTGTGTGTGTGTGTGTGTGTGTGATGGCATAAAATTCAATCAACACTATAAACCAATGAGTTTCAAATAGTTCATAAAACTAAGCTTATTTTATACTCCAGTGATAACTTTATCCATTTCTAATCATTTCCATATTTTATTTAAAACAAGAACTTATCCTATTTTAACTAATACATAAGTACATGCCATATATGTTTTATTTACCAGATCTATCATAATGGTTATAAATATGTCAAGGGACCACTCTAAATAATATAGCTCAGACAACCTCAAAATAGATTATGAACCAAAATAGTTCCCTAAGATATTATATATAACTTACATAATTTACATCATGTTATATTACATGAGGAAGTTTCATATTTTAATTGATATAAAATTGCAGTTATTCAAAATCACCAAAAATGAGACAAATCTATGCTCAGGTTTAATATCTCAAGGTACATTTCTACTATATATTTGGAAACATAGTTATATGTATTCATTCTTTTTATGTATATATAAATATATATACATATAAACATATTAATTTATGAATATAAATAAAATAATTTCCCCAAAACCAACATTATCAATTATATATTCATATATTCATTCACATAATTGATATACAGGTTTTTAAAATTTTCATTATAACCTGCATTTGTATTATTTTAAGGTAAGTGCAAAAACTTGGGGGAAAAAAGGGGGCTACCTATGGACATGATTTTATTAAAATTATAGAAAATTGAACTTGTGTAGATAATTTCAAATAGGTACACTCAAATTTGAAGATGATACAAGAACAAGAATTTTCACACTTCAAGTCTAGTTTCCAAAACATAATTTTTCTAAAAAAATGATTAAGTATAACTAGGTCAAACATCTAAATTTTGAATAGGAACTCCCTTTTTTTCAAGAAAATAAAGTGGGTAGATGGCCATGTGGTCCACCATTTTTTTAGCATCATTTAATATTGTTTGAAACCCTTTGGTGAATCTTTAGATAAGATCTATTTTTTGACCTATATTTTTTTATATTTTATCGATGATTTTTTTTGTAAAAGTAAATAGATCCTAAAAAATGACAAAGAAATGGCTAATTGACTATGTGTCCCCACTAACTACCTCAAATAAAAACTAAAGGATTTGTTTTTTAAATGTGTGTATAATTAGGCCTAGTTTATGATCATAAATTTGTTTTACACTTGGATGAACAAAAATTAAATTAGATTAACATGTATAGGCATGTATATTCATGACATGTGGTGGCTTAAAAAAGCTATAGATTTTTAAAAACATAGTTTGTAACCTTAAAATAGTTTAAAAATTATAAAAAACATATTTTTGAAAGGAGGAGAGCATGCCCATCATCATGGTAATAATTTTTTGAATTTTTTTGCTAAAATTCTTAGTGTATTTGGTGATAGAAGTTGAAATTTGTTGTTTTTTAATCAAATCTCTTAGACTTGGCTATATATTTATAGGTCCAAACCTTTGTCTTGGGAATTCATGCCATTTTTGAGCCAAAAGGCTAGGATATTGAATTTAAACCTATAATATATACTCATTATGTTATAATGCATACACATTATACTAACACATACACATGACATTATAACACTTTTTGGGCCAATATCATATGTGTGTTATACCATAATGTGTACGCATTACATCATAATGCATACACATTATGATGGAACACATACATGTTATATTAAATACATATGCATTATATCATAACATGTATGCATTATATGTAGTATAGACAAAAACTTTCTTTTCAATGAACATTTTTACCCAATTCAAGAAATCTATCCACACAGACATTCTTTGCATGCTTCTACATTACTTGCAAGTTGAGAACAAGAGCTATCAATTGTTTTTTTGGATCCTACCTTTGAAAATATATCAATTATCCAATGGGTGATAGATCACATATAAGAAAGAGAAAGAATTTGAAAAACAAAACACTTGAGTAAATAGAATATGTGAGAGAAAAAAACAATGTATGAATGCAAGAAATTCATTTTAAATAAGGTACATAACTATATCTAATGAGCTAAATGTTGTATAAAATGATGAGATTGACAATAATGAATTGAATGAGGATGAAATTGAAATTAATCGATTAAATAATGATGGAATTGACAATACTGAATTTAAAATGGATGAAATTGACAATGATGAATTGGATAATTTTGGAATATCATGTTCAAATTATAGTGTTTTTTATTTTTTTAATGATGACTATATGCATGATGTCTTACCCCCATCAAGGAAGAATTTTTTATGGAAAAAAATAATGATGAAATTAGTTATAAAGAAAATTTCATGGAAGAATATGAGGAATGAAATAATGAATAAGATGTCATTGCACCATTAATCAATAAATGTAATGATGATTTTGAAACACGTTTTCAACAAGTTCCACCAATAACAACACCTCTAAGAATTATGCATAGAAAACGTGAGTACTTACTTGAAGTCGATAAAAATATTTTGAAACCAGTTCTTAACAAAATGTCTAACCACCATTCAAGAAGACCAACGTAGAAAATTTGGGATAGTTTATTTCATAATTTGATTCATGATACTAAAAGATGTCAATTATTTATTTTGTTGATGAAATTGATTAAGATGAGACATACCATGTACACATTAGGGCTAATAAATTCTAATATGGATGATGAAAATACAAAAAATGTTGACAACATACATGATGTATATCATATTGTAGGCCCTAAATCTTGCAATAAAGATTATAATGTTTCCCAGCATATAATCACAACTTTTGCAATAAGTAGTCAAATAGAAAAAAATGATTGATTTCAAAAACAAGTCAAACACTTGATATAAACAGAAAAACATTAATGAAATCAATTTAAAGATGTGAAATACTTAATTAACCTAATATCAATGAAAACTAGGCATTATCTAGTTGAATTTAATGAAATCAAAAGGCTATAGATGATGCTCTGAAAGAGTTACTTGCATAATTTTAGAAGGATAATACTAAAGTTTCTCCCAATGCAAGAGATGTAGTCCAAAGAAGAGTTGGTCATCGTAACTGTGAACCATATTTGAAACATTTATTAGATACGACTCAAACAAAATTTTAATCCAAGTTTTTGGAAAAAGATCCATAAATTTTTATTATTCAAAGATATTTTAAGATGGTCAAACCTTTTTATGTAAAAATAAACCACACACACACCACTTGTTGTTGTAGGCAATATGTTGGGTTTGTAATGAACGGTGATTTTTATGCCATATTCATTGTATTTTTCATACTAATAATATTTTGTATGAGTGTGGCTTAGAATTTCCACCAAAATCATCCAAGGAATTTATTCCAACCATTTTTTATGAAAGACTAGATGGATAATTCTTTTATAACAAAGCATGTTTGGATGGAAATTACAACATTTGTGGTGGATTTCCAAAATTAAAAAATCATATCCATGAAGATGAAATAAGTGAAATTAGATAGGAATTAGTTGTCTTGACTAAATACAATTATGTGACTAATCAAATAAAAGATGGCAAAGAATCTAAAAGGTGGTAGCTTTTTACAAAACAAATACCTGTTTTAGAATTTATGGTCAAATTCAGGGAGAAAATTATTTATGAGTATGTAAGGCACACACATAGGGATAGATGGATGGATGAAAATTTCAAGATAAGCAAAGACACATTCCCACTTAATTTTATTATTTCATTAGTTTAATTTTTTGAAAATTACACATTCAAACCACAAATAGAAGTTTAGTCACAATATTATAACTCACCAAAAGTTGTCGTATTCATGCGTATAGCATTGATGCATGCACTTAATAGTATTGAGAAAGATCAAAAAATATTAATGGAGTACCATTTCTATAGCAATGATGACCAATCACATTGTATAAAGTAAGTTCATAATTATTTTGAGAAGTTTTATGGAAAGTTGGCTAAGAGGAACATTCATTTCAATCAACATTACATTTGGTCAGATAATTACACATTTCAATTCAATGATGTATGAATGTTTTATTAGTTGAGCAGGATGCACATTACCACTAGTGTATAACATATTTTAAGTTTCACTGAGACTGGACATGGAAAATGGGAGCATAATGGTATTGGAGCATGTGTAAAAAGAGCCATTACAAGGGAGGAGTTGAAATTTGATGAGGGTGTTGATTTTATTGATGCAAAAAGTGTGGTTGAATGGTGTAATGAGAACATGTGCCATGGTGCTCAACTAAATTTTAATATTCATAGTCTTTTTTGGTTAAAGGAAGAATAAAATTTGGCCAAACATGAGGATTTTATGACTGTAATGGGTTCAAGTGAGATCCACTCATTTCATAGCTTAAATGTAGGCTTTTGGACTATTCATATGAGACATTTGGCATTTTTCTAAACTACATGTATGAAATCAATTTGGAGTGAGTTTGAGTCACAAGAGTGGATGGTTGACTAGAGTTGTAGACCTCTAATTCCAATAAACACATACCAAGTTTCACAAGCATCATAATTTATAGATATGGCATCATCACATGAATTTGACCATATATCTGATTTACTTTAGCCAGGTAAAATAGTATTAATTATGTAATAATTAATCCCATTATCTATCTTATATAGTATCATTAAAATTTGTTTTTTGATACAAGGAGTGTTTTTATAGTAATTTTAGATGGGGACATAAAGAGGGGGAAAATTATTACTTATGTCAGTGTGTAGATGAAAAAAAATTGACTTCCAAAGTCATAGATGGAAAAAACATTAAGTATCCTACTAGTTTTGTGGTAGTCATTGGAAATTGGTTTCGATGATATCTAGTGAAAAATTTAGATATATGTTTTTTTGAAGACTTTGAAACACATAGGAACATATTGCACTACTCAAATTTGGTTCTTAAAATGAATATTCAATTGAAACAATATCATGGGAGTCCATTAAATATGAATCTATGGAAAGTTCATGAGTTAAACCATGAAGCTATTCTTGTTATGATCAATATTAGAGAAAATCCTTTTAGTTCAATGGATTGATATGTGCAGGTATGTTGACTTCTAAAATGTATATATAATCCATTTTACAAATTTTTTTAATTTTTTATGCAATACATATAAATTTCATTTTTAATTACTTATAATTAAATTTTTGTAGGTTAGTGGTCCCATATAAGCTTCCACCTTCATGTAGTTGGCACTGTTAGCAAATAATTTCATATTCTTGAAGATAAAATAACATGATTTAAAATTACATAGCATTTTTCCTTGAAATGAGGTTGTCTTAAATTAAGGAAGGCATAGAAGGAACATCATGGCTGTTTGAAGTGTTTGATGTGGTCAAATGACTTCATGAGTTGACCTATACTTGTGTATGGTGGTTTCATTGATTCTATTTTGATCTTAACTAACCATGTCCTTAAATTATTCACTTATTCTTCAACTAAATTGTTTTCAACTCCCATGAAGTATTTCCATTATTATAGGGTAGTTTGAAAGACCTTCAATGCATCTTTAACTCCATCAAATGACTATTTGCTTGATAAGGCATAGGGGTATCATGTTTGATATTATTAAAAGCCTATTTCCTAGGATATCACGGTCTAAATGTCTCCCCATTTATCATTTATTATTTCTTACCTTTATGTAATTTATTATCAACTCCCAAGTTACCATTCTTTCATTGCATTCACTAGCATCTTCATGATATTACATGATTTTCAATGTAGGGTCCTCAATTATCACCATTCCTCAAAATTTATCATGGAAATAAATTTTATGTATATTTTTAAATTTTATTTTATCTCAATATTTTATTAAAAAAAACTCAAATTAGAGACCCCTTTCCTTGAAGAGGTAGACTAGCTCCTCTTGATTCTTGACTACACCAATCCACCTCATTAGTGTATCCAAGGTGGATAATTTATAGATAAATATTATTTTGATTAACATGAGTTATTAAATATTCAAAATAAATATAATTTTTATCTTTAATCATGTCAACCTCTCACCTTGGGTCATTATTGCTTTACTTATAAGAAGGTTCATTAGGCCACTAGCTTGTTAGAGCCTGTTTGGAGGTGGATGAAGAGTAAGAATGGATATATAAAATAAGAATAGTATTTAAACCAATTAAAACCATTTTTATAATATTTTAAATCTTCCATGACCATTATAAGATACAATACCTTCATAAAGTGATTACTTGTTATTCAACCTAGTTCATTTATGCCTAACAATAAGGCCATGTTTGTGAACAATCATGTTGAAATTAATTTTTATTTTATTTTAATGATATAAAACACATTAAAAATATTTAATACATCATAAATAATCTTTAAATAAAAATTTAGATTATATGGAGCAATATAACTTGACTTATAACACTTTTGGTCTGATTTTCCTTCATTTTTTCATGTGTAAGCTTGTTTTTTTGCATTTTATCTATCCTTAGGTATAGTAAAGACATTATAAAACTTTTAAATTTTTTAAAATTTAAATTAATACCTTAAATACAAATTTAAAATCATTTGGAGCTATAAAACCCAAGTTATGGCCCTTTTTGTGTAAACTAGGATCTACATGGCGACAAACAAGCTAGTTTTGAAAATGTTTTGTATATTGAGTTATGTAGGGTATTAAGAGCTCATTAATTTTTTATAGGTATATTAAAACCCATTATACAACCTAAAATAATTTTATGGGTAGGTCCAATTAATAAAAATCACAATAATCATGCAATCCTAGGCCTGCACACCCTCTTTGTGGTTGTGTGCATTCATTTAGGCTATGGAATTGAGTTTGGAGGCCTAAATGACATGGAAAGGATATTTTTATACATATTGGAATTGTTTTAGGAATTAAATATGACCTAAAAATTTATTAATTACCTTTAAGTTCTCCCAAAGACTCAAAATCTACAACCATGTACAAACTTGTTAATAACTTTCGCTTTTTCACCTTGTGTATAGGCCTATGACTAATAATTTCACCTTCGTTCATGGTGATAAATTATTTAGAGGCTTATTTGGGACTATAAAATAAATATAAATTCTCCCAAATACTTGAATATTATTGGATCAATCATAAACACCCAAACTTGTCTCTTTTTAAATGACTACAAATCTCTTCATGTGAGCTCGTATGCATGATAAACCAACTTGTAGGCTATCCTTGCAAGTGTTGACAATTTGATAGGTCTTATGGATTGGTATGAATCTCAATATATTAATTGTGTCTTGATCATATTTAATATCTTCTAATCTTGGTATGATCTTGATTTAACTTATTTTGGGAATAATGGAATTTTATTCCTATTTTAGTTAAGGGTCTAGATTAATAAATTAGTACAAAATATAGAAATAAATACAGTCCTAATTTATAAAAATATTTATATTTTTAACCTTTATAAAAATATCAATAAATAATAATAAATATAACTTATTTGTAAAATAGATTTAGATGGTTGATACAGAGGTTGAAAATGGTTGTGCAGGACTAGGAAGGTGTTGTAAACGTGAATCTAGCTTTCATTGAGTGAAAGGATGGGAGCACCAAAAAGTGGACACTTTGGTGTTCAGTGATATTATCCATTCCTACCATTATTTTACAAAATAATAATAGTGACATAAATTTCTTTGGGTATTTATGTTATGCCTATGTGAGCGTGCTTGTGAAAAATTGAGCACTGGTCATTGACAAAACTCACTACGGAGCTAATTTTATCTTCAAACCCTAACCCTCCATCATGCTTGATAAAATTATATTTGAGTCACTTGAGAAAGAGGAGGTTTTTGTGAAATATATACTAAATATTCCATCCACACCCCTTGTGTTGGCACGTTGCCTATATACCAATACTCTGAATAGGAATCAAGCCATGTGTCATTCTCCCACCTAGTGTTCTTTGTACAATAGTGTGATGTGTATGAAAATGGTAAATTGATAGTGTTTGAGGTAGATAGAGAATGGTATGATGATTTGAGTAGGTATATAGATGTTTTTGGTGATTGTGTGTAAATAATAGGTAAGTTTTCCTTAGTGCTTTATTTGTATTCTTGCTTACTTTGTAAGTTTGGTCACCTTTCATGTAACTGAGCTTTGAGTGGGCTTTTATAGGGAACAATTGGTCATGGGTTAGATGTATTCACACTAGTATAAAATAATTAAGTATAAATATCAAATTAAAATGATTATTGGGGATAAAAGTGCAAATAGATATGACCACCAAAAATGGGACACTTCTCTATGGGGTGTTATGATTCAAATGGGGCACTCTTGTCCTATAGGTTCAGGACCTGGGGGAACAAGATTGGTTCTAATAATATTGTATAGTTGAGGTGGAATGAATATTTATAAGGTTATATATGATTGGTAATGAGAAAAAAATTGTCTAGAATGGTCACAAGAGCATGCAAAAAGGACCTATGTATGGGGTGTTGCAAGCCACACTCAAACTACCAATTTGGACATTTTATATGACTACATATCTAGTATGAGTACTTTATAATCCATATTATAATAAGTGGTGGGTTTTTCACTCATATGTGATGAGATGTAAATAATGTGATCCTAAACACTATACACCCATCCAAATGTGTTGCAAGTTCCATATTATAGTGAAGAAGCACTAAAAATAGATTTATAAAATTTGTTGTTAGTGTTTCTATGTTCCTGAATAGTAGTGAAAATGTATTTATAGGTGGAATTGGATGTCAAGGTCATGTAAAAATATGTAATTAAATTATATAGACATGATAAAAGTGATATATTTTCACTTTTAGGTCCTAGAGGTAAAAATGCATGTTGGAGCTCGAAGTTATCTCTTAACTACTAAAAAGTTACATTTTAAGACCCACTACTACAACTTATGCCACAAATTGATATGGAAGGTTTGGATAAATAACTCAAGGATATAATAAGTGTTTTTATAAATTCATATGAAATATATTATAGTTCATATAAATTATTTATATTTTTGTTTTATGCATGCCTGTAGTTATGCTAAAATTCTACATTTTTCTTGTTTTGGGAGGGGCATTCTTGAGGTTAGAATAGGTGGTGGGTTTATTGATAGGGTGTGATAGGAGGCTAAGAACATGGTCCTAGACATTATACACCCATAAAAATATGTTTTTAGTTCAATTTGAAAGTGAATAAGGACCAAAAATTGAGTTATCGAACTACAAATTGAACTTTGACAATATTTATTGTCAATGTTTTTACACTCTTGAACAACAGTGAAAATATATTTTAGGGTAGACTTGGACATCAATTTCATGGAACAACATGTAATTCACCTATATATTTTTTTTACAAGTGATATTTTTACTTGGAGGTCCTGGGGGTAAAAATGCCTATTGATGGTTGAGAAGTTGTCTCTTCACTACCAAAAAGTTGTATTTTGGAAAAAGTTGTATTTTAAGATCCATTACCATAACTTATGCCACCAATTACTCTCAAAGGTTTAGAAAAAGTGATCAATGGTAAAATAATATTTTTTATACATGCATATGAGGGATCTTATGATTCATCAAAATGACTTATAATTTATGTTCATGTTTGAAGTTAGGCTAGAATTTTGCATTTTTCTTGTATTAAGAAGGGCGTTCTTGAGGCTAGAATGGGTGGTGGGTTTGTCCATCAAGCATGATGGGATGCCAATAATTTGTTCATTTATGTCATCCACCCATATAAACATATTGGTAGTGCTACTTTCTAGTGAAGAAACACAAAAAATGGAGTTGTCAAACAATAACTTAAACTTTGATAACATTTGTTACTAGTGTTTATGTGCTTCTAAACAATAATGAAAATGTATTTCCATGAAAACTTAGACATTATGGAAATGGAAAAAAATGTAGTTCACTTATATATATATATATATATATATATATATATATATATATATATATATATATATATATATATATTCTCCAATAGATATATTTTCACCTAGGGGTGCCAGAAGTAAAAATTCTTGTTGGAGTTTAATAAGTTGTCTCTTCATTGACAAAAAGTTGCATTTTAGGCCCTGTTACTATAACTTATGCCATGAATTATTCTCAAAGGTTAGGCTAAAGTGATATAGGTTGAAATAATATTTTTTAGATACATATATGAGGGATCTTATATTTCATCTAAATTACTTATAGCTTTTTTTATATGAATATCTGAAGTTAGGATAAAATTATGCATTTTCCTGTATTAGGAAGTGCATTCTTGAGGCCAAAATAGATGGTGCATTTGTTGATCGGGCATGACAGGATGCCAATAACATGGTCATAGACATTATATACCCATATCGATGTATTTTCAATGCCATTTTTTTTAATTGAAGAAGCATTGAAAATAGAGTTCTTGAATAATATCACAAACTTTGACAACATTGGTTGTTAGTGTTTCTATGTTCCTGAATAGTAGTAGTTTAGATAAAGTATTTTAGGGTGAAAGAATAGTTTTCACACACATAGAGAGGGGATATTATAGTTCATTAAAATTACTAACTTATCCAATTTCACTTTCGTAATGCACTCCAACTCTTAAGAGATAACTAAAAAGATAAAATTGCTAGGAAATAATGGAAAGCTTTACAATGATTCATGAGGGTGTAATTATTCTTGTTTCACATCATTATAAACTTGAATGTAAAGTTTAATATGATAGTAATAGGAAGAGGCATTTTGTGTAATTATTTATTTATTCTTTATTTGTATTTTTTGAAAATTGTTGCTTTTTTTAAGACCCATTAGACAAGTTTTCATGATAGATTGATATGTATAAGTGAGAGGACAACCCCTAATATAGATTACAGACCTATTAAGTTTTTTTGAGACATAGTTAACCCTACATCAAATTATCTAAAATATTTTTTGAGTATATTCTTATTCATATGATATTAAACCTATGTAGCATTTATTAAAGAAATGTGATGTTGGAACATCAACAACATGATGTAGATTTGTATAAAGTAGTCTAGTGATTTAACTTTTTTGGGAATATTGGTTTATTCCTAATTTAGTTAAGGGTCTAAGTTGTCTAAATTAGTAAAAAATATTTTAATAATTTAACTATTTGTGTATAATTTAAATATATTTTTAACCTTTCTATAAATAGCAATAAATATGGAAAAAAATAAGACTTAGCTAAAAATATGATGAAATGACTGAGATAAGGTCTGGAATTTGCTATGCAAGATTGAGATAGTGTCATAAATTAGGATTTGGATTTAATTTTGTGAAAGGAAAAAATAACTAAAATAGGATACCCTAGGGTCCAACATTATAGTCCTTTTATGTTGCTATTATATAAACTACTCACAGAGACCTAAGTTTTTTGGGTTTTGTTCATTGTCCTTATGTGAGACTACCTAGGAAATATTGGCTACTAAAGGTCTATGGAATTCCTTGTAGATATGATTTAATATTCAAACCCTATACCTCATTATGATGTTATAAACTTTGAGAAATAAGTGGGGGTTAGTGTGTGTAAGGTGAAATGAATGTGTATCCACACCCCTTATATGGGCATGTTACCTATATACCAATACTCTGAAGAGGGATCAAGCCATATGCAGTTCTCTCACTTGATGTACTTTGTGCAATAGTTTTATACAGATGCAAAAATGCTAAACTAGGTTGCTTGAGGTGGTTAGGGACTGGTGTGAGGATGTGGATATATTTTTAATTGTATTGGATGGTTGTATGCAAAGAATAGGGAGATTTGCCTTAGTGGTCTTGATTTTATTCTTGCTTGATTTATAATATTTTCCAACCCCTTCTAAATGAACTTTGAATGGGATTTTATAGATATCTATTGGTAATGGGTCAAATGTATTCATGTTATGCTAACAAAATGAATGATAGGAATTGGAAGGAAATAACCATTGGAGCTAAAAATGAAATTGGATAGGAGCACTAAAATCAGACACCCTAGGGTCCAGTGTTATAGTCCTAGATGGACACTATTATCCTATAGGTTTGTGACTTGGGGGGATGGAATTACCATGGGAAATGTAGCATGGCTAAGGTAGAATCAGGTTTTAAAAGTCCATGAATGACTTGGAATAATAAAAAAGTGTCTAAAAGAGTCATGAGAGCATGAAAGAGGGACCTATGGGTTGGGTGTCACAAGCCACACTCAACTACCAATTTTGACATTTTATATGAATAAATTTCCCCCCCCCTTATTCTAGTGATATTGTAAAGTGAAATAATAGGATAAATGAAAAGTATAAAGTGTACCTAAACTTACCTGCAAAGGTGAAGCTCATGAAGTTGTGTGATGTTGGGTGTGCATGGAGAGAGCATGTTGTGAAGCATAAATATGCAAGAGAAAATAAAGAGTATATTATTTCTTACTAGATATGTTATATCTAAAATAAGAATGTATAAATCTAGGTAAGAGATAAAGGAAGAGAAAGGAACAAATACACCTCACTAGGTATGTGAACCAATATAAAACTTGTTGTGTTGTTGAGTGATGTTGGGTATGCTAGTTAAGTGTTGTACCAAGAGTAATATCACAAATGGAGCTAAGTACTCAGTTCCTTAAGAGTGGATCAAAAATGCAAAGGCTATCCCTTTGGCTCCATCATCACCCACTAAGTGAAGTTATATGATCATGCATGTGTTAATCAATTTTTTGATTGTATGTCCAATCCCTCTGAGTAGGTGGCTCAAGAATGCAAAGGCTAGCTAGTTATTTGACTCCATCATTGTCCCATAAAGTGAATCTATAAATTGATAATAGTATGAATGTGTGTCGTATGAGATGGATCCTAAATCCCATGGATGTTCTATAATCTAACAATGTAGCATGGATAGCTGAATGTATGCTAGAAACTAGGCTACTTTTAGCCACTCAAACAAATGTGGAGATTAGGCTTATATGAAAGCCACTCCAAAACTAAGCAATAGTCTTATGTGGAAGCCACTCAGGAATGATGCCAACCACCTACTAATGGAATAAGGCATACAACTACTTAGAATACCTAGGTAATATACTAAACTCAAAAATAAAAGAAGTCATAAGAGTCACAGACATTTCCTCCAATCACTGGTGGCTAAAACATGGATTTTGATCCGGAAGTTATATCAACTACCTAATCTAAAACTAGAAGTGAGAGCCATCATGTCATGCATGATGCCCCATATATCTAGATTTTCTAAGAAAAATTATATTGAAATTGTTGATTCTAAACTGAACTATTGTTGACAAAACTATAACTATGCTTACCTTTCTATCTATTTCTATAAAATCTAGATTTTTTGTTGTTTGGATAGCAGCACTAAAATAAGATAGCTTGTTATCTGACCTTATAGTCTAATCTTTCCACTCTTATCTTATGTTGATTCTGATGACTATTTTGTTATTATCATTATCTATCTAGTCTATTCTACCTGGTTTGAAGTCTGAATACTATTTTGGGTGTTCTAAAATCTAATTTTTTAATCGGTAGGAGCTCTAATCTCTATGATAAAACCCTTGTTTGTTGTCCCCTATTCTGAGGGTAGGAATGAAGACCCTAAAATGACTATCCTCAGAAGAAATATCCTTGAAATTGTGTTATACTATGAGAAAAAATGATATAGCAATGATAATCAATAAGATATCTCAAGATATAGCATGGTTTATATGAGAGATTGTTAGATCAATAGGGGTATGCCTAAATAGATATAATAATGTAATAGCATGTATAATATAATGAACTAGAACTAGAAGTTTGGTTAGTTGTTAGTTTTCAAGGAAGGATGGAGTATGATATCCATCATGGCATCCAAGAAAGCAAGATAATGCACGATGTGGATCATGGCATTGCAAACAATTGAAAATAAATCAAGCAACAAGCACACAAGGCAAGATGCATACAAGAGTGGCCAAGGGGCCAAAAAAATAAGGGACATGGGCAAGTATGCAAGACATGTATTAAAAGACTAGGTATATGTTAAGAAATACACAAGTGATATATACTAGTGAGTTTCGATAGAGTAATCTATGTAAGCTAATAAGTAATGTACATCATCATGATAACTAGAGTGTGTGGTGTAGGAATGACATAACCTAGATGGTGTAGTCATGTAGAAGATTCCCTAGGGGGTAAATATATCAATTTATGTCTTGACTGTAAAATTAGGATGCCCCCTCAATGGGTAGAGTGAAGTAATATGGATCTGGATGTCACTACACACACTCAAAGAAGATCAAGTGAAGCATGGTGATGTAGATAAATTTACAAACAATATCATAAAAAAAGTAAATGTAATTTTAACATGGTAGTAGAAATTTAAATCATGGATAATGCATACAATTGAAATATTTTTTGTGTTTTTGAATTATTTGTATGTTTTTGGTATTTTTGGTATAAGCTATGTATAGTCAATCATTAGGAGACTATGTACAAGAAATTGAAGAGAAGCTATATGCAAGCAATAAAATAGAAACTATGTACAATTACGCTAAATCAAACTATGTACAAGCATATGAATAAAGTAATATGTACACAATCACATAAAATACTAGGTTGGAGGCGGTAAAGGGTCTAAAGATGGAGCTCATTGGGGATGGAGATGGAGAAAGGATCACGGCCATCATCAAATGCCTCAAGTATCATCATCGTAAGTATCATTGTATGTTGTATACATGGTGTCATCCTACCAAAGGCAAACTAAATGTTTCTCTATTGCTAAAGATGTTGATTCTCCTATGGGACATTTAGATCTGGTAGTAGATGGATTTGATGGAAGTGGTGAAGCTGGTACTAGTGGTGATGTAATTTGAATAGTACCCTAAACCTATAGTTTATCCTATCTCTATTTTAAAGAGTTTGTGAGTCAGTGTCATGGCTTGTGATCCTGTGAAAGAGATAAAATGGGCAACCATTTTGTCATGATAACATACTAATAGATCTATGTCATATTATAGGTAGTGTGATTAATCCATGATCAAGTAACATCTATAGTATAATTTATGGCTGATTTTGTGTGTTACCCACTTGAATCTAAATGACTAGCTCTATATCCATAGAGGTAACCATGTGATCTATATGTGCCAAGTGATCTTTCTGTGGCCATGAATGTGGAGTATATCTTAAGAGTGTAGTATGAGATGCTAAGAGTGATGTAGGATGTCTAATGAGAGATCTAGAATCATCTCAATACACTCTTGGGCCAATTGGTGTAAATATTAATCCACATAAATAGTCATATATGAGTGTGGGTGTAGTATCATCAGCTAATGTATCTTGGGAATCTATATCAACATCATGTACATATAGTAACTCAAAATTTACCACAAGGAGTAACTGTGATATAGGTGTCTCATCAACTTTAGTAGTAGAAGACAACAATGATATGAGAGTATCTATAACTATCAGAGTAAATGTAATTATTTAAGGAGCTATATCTATAGAATCAACTGGTACTATTGGAATTGTTATTGATGATTGTATAATTGTAACAAATGTAGGAATTATGATTGATGGAGTAGCTAGAATGGCTAAAGCTACTATGACTAGCTCAGTATCTGGATCTGAGGACACAACTGTAAGTAGAGGAGTGTGAGATGTGTTAGTCTCTCCTACCTCATATGTATATAATTGATCAAGAGAAATATGATGAGGTGGTGACTAAACTATGATATAAGGTGTCCCATCTAGTGAAATAGTCAAAGACGACTCTGTAATTTGATAATATTTGAATGGATAATTATTTGTTGGGCATGTGTATAGGTATCCTTCATGGATAAACTTAACATATTGATGAAGATTAGAAGTAACTTCCCCCATAGCATGTATCCAAGGTCATCTAAGTAATAGATTATAATGAAGAGGACCTAGCATGACCTAGAACTATGTAGAGAGTATTTTGGTCCCTACATTGATATCCAAAGTAATGGTGCCTAATGTTTATTGTAGTATATCATCAAATCCTCCAATATTCTTATATGATTTTTACATGGATGTCATATCTATGCCCATGGTCTGTAATAATGTAATATTACATATATTAATTTTAAAATCACTATCAACTATAACTCTCTTAAATGTGTTGCTTTTGACATGATTGTATGAATAGTAGTAAATTTTGATCAATAACTATCTAAGATGGCATGTCCTCATGATCAAAATAAATAACATCTTCTATAGTTTTTAACATGTTGACCACTAATGAAAAATAAGAAGGATCTGAATCAATGGGCATAAAAGTCTAAGTGAGTACCTAATAAAGAATGTCCTTAAACACATTAGCTTTCTGAAGTAGTTCTAACATGGAAATATTGGCTGGTGTGTTTCTTAACTAATCAACAATATCATATTCCTTATACAAATCTACTTATGTAGGTGGGTTGGGCCTAGTATGGGAAAGAATAGGAGGGTGGTGGGGTTCTTGACTAAGTCAAGGAGGCATGGTATCACATTGAGTAACAACTCTAACCACATTATCTACCATTTGTATAAGACTAGTAGTAGATATGGGAGGAGAGAAAAGATAATCGGCATGTCAAGGTGGTAGAGGAACAAAGGGTGTCAACTATGCTCTTTAATGATGGGTAGTGACCTAGGGAAGATAAAAATGGACCATGGAACATGAATTGGTATGGGATAAAGGTTCTAGGGGAGGTGATTATAGAGCTATCTTAACATGTTTAGCACTGAATTTCTTAATAGCATCTCATATTATGAAAAGTAAGCATGAAATGAAAAGAATGTATTAAATAATGGTAAACTTAATCATTCATATACATGATAGGACCAAGTATGGTCTCCTTATTATTTTCAAAAAATGTAAGAAATGATTTTAAATAAATGGGATCCCTTTTTATTTTTTTATGTGAAATTTGATTTTAGATGTAAGGTGATACCTCAAAAATAATGGGACCTAATATATGCAACTAAGGTTTTGAAAAATGATTATTTTTGAAATTAATATGAAATTTTAAAATAAAATGTGAATTTTTTATTTAAATACGCAAGTAAAAAATTAGAAAAATATTTCTAAAATTACTAAAAAAATTTCCCTAGGGTTTCTAGCATTTTTTGTGCAAAAGGACCTCGTAAATTCAACTAGGGTTTGGAATAAATGATTTTTAAAATTACTAAGGTAAATTTAAAATTTAAATATGAATTTATGATTTAAAATATGCATGAAAAATCAAAAAATTATTGGAAAAATTAGCAATAAATTTACCCTAGGGTTTCTAGGGTTTTTATGCACAAATGAAGTAAGTCAGATTCACCAAACGATTTAACATTTTTGAGAATATTGGTGTCTTATTCCTAATTTAGTTAAGGGTTTAAGTTGACTAAATCTTTATATATTATTAAAATAATTTAACTAATAATTTTTATAATTTAACTATATTTTTAACCTTTATAAAAATATTAATAAATATGGAAAAAATAAGACTTAATTAAAAATAGGATGAAACGACTAAGATAGGGTCTCGAATTTACTATGCAAGACTAGGATAGTATCATAAATTAGGATTTGGATTTAATTTTGTGAAAGGATAGGATCACTAAAATAGGACACCCTAGGGTCTGGCATTCTAATCTTTTTCTACTGATGTTTTCCAAACTAATCCTAAAGACCTAAGTTTTTTAGGTTTTGTTCAATGTCCCTGTGTGAGCCTACCTATGAAATATCAACTATTAAAGGTCTAAAAAAACTCCTTGTAGAGATTATTTAATAATTAAACCCTAAACTTCATTGCATTTTGATAAACCTTTAGAAAGAAGGGGTAGTTAATGTGTGTAAAATGTACTAAACATGTATCCACACCCCTTATGTGGGCACACTACCTACGTACCAATACTTTAAAGAGGTATCAAGCCATATGTAGTTCTCTCACTTGATGTGCTTTGTGAAATAGCGTTATGTGAATGAAAAAATTCTAAACTAGGTGTGGTTGAGGTGGCTAAGGACTGGTGTGAGGATTTAGATATGCTTGTAACTGTATTGGATGGTTTTATGTAGAGAATATGGAGATTTGTATTAGTGGTCTTGCTTGTATTCTTGCTTGCTTTGTAATATTTTCCAACACCTTCTAAATGAACTTTGAATGGGATTTTATAGAGATCTATTGGTCATGGGTTGAATGTATTCACTCTAGGTTGACAAGATGAAGGATAGGAACTAGAAGGAAATAACCATTGGAGATAAAAGCGTAATTAGATAAGATCACAAAAATTGGACACCTTAGGGTCCAGTGCTATAGTCCTAATTATATGCTATTGTCCTACAAGTTTGGGACCTAGGGGGATGGAATGAGTATAGGAAATATAGCTTGGATGTGCTATAATTAGGTTTTAGAAGTTCATGGGTGATTGGGAATAAGTAAAAAGGTGTTTATAAGGGTCATGAGAGCATGCAAGATGAAACTATGGGTTGGGTTTCATAAGCCACACTCAAGCTACCAATTTTGACATTTTATATGACTACATCTAGGACAGTTAAATAAGCCATGTTGTGAAGGCAAAGAGGTGTGTCAAGGTGTGTTATGTTTCTATATGTAATACAAAATCTCTCATAGGATTTATAAAACATGGAGAGTCTTAATTTAATTTTTAAGGATGTCTAAATTCCATTATTAGTAATTTCTCACCAAAAAGATCAATTTAAATATTTAAATTATATTGAAGGGCTTGTAGACTTTGTATCTAGTCATTAAGGGTATGAAACCTCTTCAAAGGGGTCCTATAGGTCATAACCATGATGTAAACCTCATTTTACCTTCTTTTAAAATTAAAAACATCTCATCTTTATCTAGAAGCTGATGATCAGTGTGGAAGAAGGAAAATTTAGAATATGTTATGTTGAGATGAGAGGTTGAGAAGATTATGGTCTTCTTACCTATCAAGATTCTATGTTTATTCAATAAGATAATCTTGAATGGAATATGTACCTACCCAAGAGAAGTGTTAAAATGCATTTTCATGTACAAAGAAAATTTGTTAAGGAGAGATAGAACAAGAAAGGAGTAAGGAGGATACCAAAGGAAAGGTCTACTATAATAGGTCTCCATTAAGGTCTGTATTAGATATTATTAGTTTGATTAATAAATAAAGAGTGGTATCTTGATAACAATGTGATTTATGTTATTTTAATGATGATCATGCATTTCTAAATGATTAGGAAGCAAATATATTTCTTCAGGCCTTATTAAACCTGAATGTGTAAGAAGATGCAAGGGTATGTATGTAACATAGAGTATTGAATGTGCTTATAATGTATAAACTGAAAATAATTAGGAAGAAGGTAAGAATTTATTATAAATCTTATATTTACATCATTAAATTTAATTAACTAGTTATAAAAAGGAGTATTTTCTTCCACCTAAGCCCTCTTAGGTTTGTAACAGAGCATGATATGATATAATCATACACAGTCCATTAAAAATATGTTTCAAGGTTTTCATGATCTCAATTAAACTATTGGTGAAGTGATATAATGTTGTTTAACTTCATATAAATTTGTTAGGAAGGTTAGATATACCTTAAACTCTATGAAAAACTTCTTAGAGGCTCTCAGGTTTCATGGAACTGTATAAACCCTAAGATAGACATAATGAAGAGAAATTAACCTTAGAAGAAAAATGATTGAGAAATAAGGTATAGAATTTTATATATACTTGTTTTAAGACCCTATTATTATGATAAATTGGGTTCCATGTTTCAAATATCATCTGTATGTCTGATCTGATAGTCTAAAGATTACAAACCTAGAGGCATTAAGGTAATCAAGGTTTAGTATAAATAAAAAAAGTCATATATATGCATTTGAGCCTTATGAGTGAATTGAAAATATATGTAAGAGTATAAAGGATTGTGATAGATGATTCAAGAAAGAATAATAGTCTTGGTAAGCTAAAAGGAGCCTGACATGAGGATAATCCTTTTTGGTCTCTAAGAGACCTATATAAGTGGATCTATAAGAGAGGATAAGAAGATCTAATAGAGGTCACAGATAGAGAACTATCAGTGGTGAATGGTTAAGTAATCAAATATCTCAAAGTAATTTTATACAAACAAATTTTTAAGGGTGTGGGCCTAGCTTCATGAATTGGTGATAGATATTTTGGGAGGTTTCCATTCGAATGTAATTGGGATAATTTTAAAAAATATATATAGGAAAAAATATGGGTTAAAGTTAAACTAAGATATTTAAATGAGGAGGTTCTAAAGTTAGGTATGGATAGAGAATCATGCCTTAAAAATAATGAATTAATCTCTAAGCTTGAATAAATCCATTCCAAAGAAGATATATTTTGTAAATAGAATTCAAGGGATAATTTCTTAAATGAAGGAGATAAGAATGATTATTTTTTCCACAATCTAGTCAAATAAAATTAAAACTCAAAAATCATACAAAATTCATAGTGAAAAATATCATTAGTAAGATTTTGCATATAATATGACCAATTATATTGTTCCCACTATCACATGACTTTCAATCATCTAAAATTATCAAAGCACCTAAAATTATCAAATGTGGATCAATGGTCAAACATTATAATTAATTTTTGATAATTAAAGTAAAAAAAAAACTTATTTATCATAAATTAGTTTTATAATATAATAATAAAATCCATTAAAGCTCAAAAAATAAAAACATAATAGAATTTCAGGTGAATGCCATATAGGCACATGTACAATGTTAATACTACATGATTGTCATATAGGCATATAAAAAATGCATACATTTTCACATAATAATACAAAAAATTACATCATGTAAGATGTGATCTAATCATCAAATATCCTCCCTCTCTTTACATTCCTCAAAGAAGACCCTCCCTAGGATACCTTATTGGTAGATAAAGATCCCTCGAATGCCTTGAATTGATCCAAGGTCTAACTATGGGGCCTAATCTCATAGATTACTCGTAGTTAAACTTATTCAAATACAATTATTATTAGAAAATTAACATAGAATAAATGCAACTAAGTTAAAATTTTAATTTTTAAAATAGAATTAAAAAAATTAAACATACACTTACTACAATCTCATGGTCCCACTCAATCTAATTTTGATGCTCGATTAGGTCAGTGGTAAGTTGAGTTGCATGAACATGTGTCTAAAATGAGGAAGAAACATGAAAGAAAAATGAGAATTTTAATTACTAATTATTTTAATGGGACTATAAGGTGTCATGGGAAAACCATGCATACAACTAACATTCACATAATTTATATTTTTCAGGCAAGTATGTAGTAAAATTATTAAAAGAAGTATATTTTACAATTTAAAATTACAAGTTAATATGTACCTTTATGAGGGCTTGTGTGGATGATATTACTATAGAAATGATTATGTCTATCTCCACTCGTAGTGATGGAGGAGTGTCCACTCAAGACACAAACTTAACAAACAAGGTATCACTTAGTTTTCTATAAAGTATCAAAGATATACGTCAATTTTTTCTCCTTTATTAAACCAAGAGTGTAATATTAACTCAAAAGTTTACCCATGTACAAGTAAAATGTGTTGTGCTAACATAGGTAGATGTAATAGTGGATGGGCCAATAACTCACTTCGCATATGTAAAAAATGGTTGCATAAGATCAAATCCTAAAAACATGGACTATGATGATAAAGTCATTGTCTCCTCCGAGAACATAAAAATTACATATCTGTTATTCATTTTCTATTTAAATTAATTTTTATATTTTAAATTTATAAATATAGATTAAATTTACCATGACATTTATATAAAATATATTTGCATCTATGTAGCAGTCAAAGACTGCACACCAAATATGTGTGCCAAAAAATATTCACTCAAGAGTATATCATCCAAGCCCTCTAAACCACCAACATAATCATCATCATAAGGTCCATTACATATATTTTCATAATATATACAAATATGGGGTCAAGTACGCACCTTAGGTGACATATCTCTAGCATTAGTAATTAAAAGCTTACTCATATGTTGAATGAGTTTATTAGTAAGTGCACTTAGCACATCTAGAGTGTCCATCTCCATGACCTCCTTCATCATAGAGGGGATCTTAGGAAGAAGTGTATTTTGGGTATGGATCTTTATAGGTCAATTAGGCACATGATGTGTACCTAGTCGATCTTACACAGAGTCTTTCCCTCATTCTTGAAACTCACCATAATCAAAATAATTTATAATCTCATTAAGGATAAACTCATAGTATATTTTCCTCAAAAAATACAATGGGACCTCATGGTTGTTACATATTATATGATCAAACACCATCCACCAATATTCCTATAAATTAGATTTGATCAAATTTTGTTGGCACCTATGGATTTATAAACATTTGTCAGTTATAAGAAATGGTGCATTGGTCGTTGAGTCAATGAATAATACATAAATGGATGCTTTTGATATTTATTTTTTTTTACCTCATGTATTAAAAAAAATTCATCTTAATGAAACCTAGAACTATCTCAATATGATGCCCATATATCAATTTGACTCGTTATAGATTCAAATTGACCCAATAATGACTCTAGGTTATGTCTAGATAGGTGCAGTGGATGTTGGTGGACATGGGATCCCTCATTATTCTGATTACTTGCTCAATTTCAATTTTGTTTTCCATAATGTGTGCATCTAGATACTTCTGGATGCCTGGTGGTCTTGTAAAATTGTAGGAGAGTTAGGTGGAGGAATATGAGGGTTAGGTGGAGGGTTAGGCAGAGGATTAAGAGGTTTAGGTGGAGGATTAGGTAGAGGTTTAGCCATAGGATTAGGAAGTTTATGTGGAGGGTTAGCCATAAGAATATTAGAGTCAAGTGGAGGGTTAGGAGGATGGTTATGATCTCTTGTAGTGGATTGGTATATTTAAAACAAATAATTTACAATTTAAACAATGTAAAAAATAAAAAATGGTAAAATACAAGGTTAATAGGTGTAGTTTTTTATCATTTACATGACAAAATTATGAATTTTAGGGTGTGTCTAGCTTTACAATGGATTCATGGTGAGTTTTGAGTTCTTTGAAAGAGAAACATGACCATAAAATAGTACTTAAGAGTTGGAAATTGGTAAATGGTAGCGTTTATTTATGGGGTTTTTTATAAATAAAATAAATAACACATATGCATTATAATAATGAGTACATTTTATTATAATGTGTACATTTTACCATAATTCATACATGTCATAATAACACATATGCATTATTTTAATGCATACAAGATATTGTAGCATATATGGGTTGTTGTAAAACATGAATTATGGTTCACTAATTATCAATCCATTATTTTAATAATGTGTATGAATTAAAGGGTATGTCGATGGAATTATCCCCCAAATTTTTGCACATACTATTCATCCTAATTGAAACCAATACATGCTCAGGTTTAATATCTTAGTGTTTGATTAACCTCTACATTATATTAATAGCTAAATGTATCCATTTTCCATAGCATTACAAGTTATCATTGATGTCATGCATTTTTTATGGTCATTGATGTCAAAATAATCCTAAGGTTAAGTATTGGCTCACAATAATGTGGCTCATTGATACATGTTTGTGTACTTATTCTTGAGTGCAAGGTTATTAAGGAGCTTTAAGTATGGGATACCTAGTCTAGTGTAAGAAGGAGCATGATGGATCTAGTATTTTAATGCATAGAGGAATTAGAGGATGTCTAAGAACATTTGAACATGAATTTGAGGCACTAAATCACCCAATTATGTTTCAAAGTATAACTATAGAGGTAAGACCTACAAGTCTATTATGTAAATAAACTAGTCATAGACTCTATTTGATCTAACTAGGGGTTATAAGATGTTAACAAGACCTATGAAGGATTAAAATTAGTATTAGATCATGTGACAAGGTTTTTGAATATTTTAATATGGTTGAAAGTGTAGGAATAATATCTAGAGGGTCTATTACTAGGCATATTATGATTTGTAGCTCAAGAGCCCAAAGTGCAAAGAGATAGAAAGTGACTAAATGAGGTATGAGGTTCAGGTTCCAAGGAAATAATTCTAATGTGATAATTAGTTGAGGGTTTACATGATGTATCAAGTAATTTTACCAATTTTTAGGTCTTGATTCAAATGTGAAAGTAAAAAAATGAGTTTGAAGGTCTCCTATGTATGGAGAATGTTGAGTTGTAAACCTAAGAAGGAACTTCTTTTGCTTATTGGCATGTGTGAATACTGAATATGAATTTGATCTATAGGGTAGATATTTAAAATGGTCATATAAATTATTTCTAATCATTAGGAGGCGGTTTCAAGGACATACATATATGAACAAAAGTTAAGAATGTAAACTGGTCTAAAACCCACTCAAAACCATTATAGTGACCTAAAAAGGAAAATATTGTTTGAAATGGACCATAATTGATTTTTAAGGATATTTTTATGATTATACATTATATATTACTCCATAAATCATCTCTATGTGGTAGTGGTTTGTCAGGACAGTGAGTGAAACCTACAAAAATCCTATGATTCTCAAACATTTGATATAATAGGAAGGGTTAACCAGGTCAAAGAATGAAAATAAATGGAGGTTGAAGCTTGATAATATTTTTTGTTTCCCATGGTTTTAGTTTTTAAATTTATGGATTCTTTTTCAAATATTTTGGTCACTCATGTTGACCTATCACTAAACTAGGCTAATGGTGAAACCAATGAGAAAATCCAGTCAAAGTGAGAATGTGTTTAGGAATTAGTTGTAGTAGATTAAGAATGAATAAAATTTCTTGAGGTTGTTTCTAAAAACCTATACCTCATTTTCATATTGATTTATACTTTTTAATTCATTGAAAATGATGAAAATAGTGTTCACAAGATGTCCTGTCTGAGTGAGTTAAGATAGTAAAGGAGTAAGGTTCAGAGTTTGATCTATATGTTCTATATTTTCCATTATATATATATATATATATATATATATATATATTTATGATTTTATATGTTATAAATATGTATAATTATAATCTAAATTCATTATAATTTCATTTAAGTTATTTTATAAGTTCCCTAAGTCATGTTGACCATGACTAGTTCTTAAGACAGATTGAAAAGTCTTGGTATGCAAGGTGGAATGAAGAGTTTGAAACTCTTTGATAAGATTCAATGTATACAATTAACTTGAAATTGTTTTTTAGATGCATATAATCTACAAATGCTTTATATAAGGTGTAAATTCACTTTAAGAGGTTGAGATATGAAATCCAAAATGGCTTATTTGGTTGTGTAAGTACTTTGAGATAGTAGCTTAACAAATTGGTCTATAAGACCAATGGTTGATCCCAGAATAAATAATATATCTATTGTATAATTTATTTATGATCACATAATATATATTGATTTTAATTATAAGTGTTTTAAGTATAATTATAATATCTAAAGATAACACTTATCATGATTATGTTGACAAGCTTATTCATAGATCTGTGTAGTCATCTAACTGAGATGTGTTTGGAGTGTTTTGCCTAGGTTTGAAGAATAAATTTCTCATAAATATTTTATGTAAGTATAAAATTCTAATTTTAATTTACTATTATTCATTATAAGTCCTTATTCAATTATGGAGATAAAAAAATTTATGACTATGTTTTGTAGGAGTCAGATAGTTCTAAATGGGCATATGAAAGTTGTTGGTTTGAGGTCTTATGCATTATTTGGTGATGTATAATGGGCTTGGTGATGAACATGAGGTAATGGAGACTCTATTAATTTAATTTTTATGAGGTTATTTTTCAAATTTAATTGTATGCTTTAGTTATGTGAGACAAACTTTCTGGGTGTGTACAAACCTAATGGCAAGTAGTCCTAATGGTGTGGTTTAAGGAGTGATTTATACTAATATGTCGTATGGATATAATTGGATGTTATAAATAGTATATTTTAGGTTTATTTTATGTGTTTCATGTATTTTTTGAGACTCAATATGTTTAAAAGTGGTCCAAGTGTAATGTGTGGTTGAGAATACCTAATGCATTAGGTCTCTAAGTAGGCCTAAAAAGATATTAGGGTCTAAATGAGCTTTGATAAAATATGTGGTGACTATATAACTCATTAAAATTGTTTAATTACCTATTAAAATTGTTATCCAAGTCTTTAAATATGTTTTTATGACCTAGGTGGGTGCAAGTAAGAGTTTAGTATAAATACAAGGCATAATAGGCCTATTTGAGCTTGTTAAGGAATAAGAGGGAAAGTGAGAAAAATATAACATTGAGGATAATAATTAGGTCATGGAGACAATAATATTGGAGTATATTATCATACATTAACATCTAACAAGAGGTGTGAGTGTTATTGATAAGGTCAGTTGACCTAATGAGCCTAGTAAGAGGCATATTGAGTGAGTGAGCCTAAAAGGTTGTTTGAAAGATAAATAAGGTTGAGAAGAGATGAATGAGTTGTTTTATTATTTATATACCATAATATGTGTGTTATAGGTGTATTATAATAATTTTAATACAAATAGAGAAGATAGAGAGATGAAGAAGAGATCACCATCCTGTTGATTGAGTAACAAGTTGTAAAGGTGATCAAGTTTTTCTTGGTTAAGTTGGTTATTAATCAAGAGGGAGTTGAATATTCCTTGCATTTTTTATATTTAATAAGTTTTCTAAGTGGATAGGTTTTTTCCAAGTCACTTAGGAGGTTGGAGCCTCCTTACAAGTTGGAACTTGTTAAAGGACTAGTTGAGTTGGTAATTGACTAATGAATGGTTGGTACTCCTTTTGGGGTTGGTGCCTCACTAAATGTTGATCCATTAATTATAAGACAGTATTCCAAGTGGGGTTTTACAACACATAAGTGTTTCCCACATATCTCTTGTTTTAATATGTTGATATCTTGCTCCATGCTTATGTAATTTCTTCTCTATATATTGCGTGTGTAATAGTATGATTTGAAAGGTTAATGAATGATATATGGATTTTAAAGAAAAGTTTTTACACTAATTCACCCCCAATATTAGTGGTTATGCTTCCAACACATAGGTCAATACTAATATCACCATCAAATTTTCTACTAACTTCCTAAAGTTGTAAATGAATCAATTTAAGTTTTATATCTTAGTCAATTCACTAGAATATGCAATATGATCACATATTTACATAGGGTCATATCTATTTATTTATATACATATACATATGTATATATTTATATACATATATGTGTATATATTTTTATTTATATTTCACAAGGTAACCAATAAATCTAGTACATGGTGCTTCATGGATTGAATATCTCAACATATGACCAAATAATAAAACAAGTTGTAACTATATGTTTCATATAAAAGTCTGACTAATGACCTTGAGTGTGTTTATCCTTAATAATAATATCATTTCAATCTTTTATTGTTTCATTTATATCCAATGCCTCTAAATAAATAATTATATGCAATGTATACCCTAAAGATTAATTAGACCAATATTTAGTCTGGGGTGAAGTATATATATAGAGTTTATTATCTACTAGGAAAAATTTAAAACCATCTATAATACACTATCCAATAACCTCTCAAAAATTTTTCAAATCAAATGTGTACAATGAATGAATCTCACAAAGGGGATTTTGGTAGTTAATAAACTTTCAATTTTTTTAAAGAATAAGCTCAGTATCATTTTTATAGGCATGGGGATGGAACTAAATTATGTCCCAAAGTATATAAATATTATTCCATAAATTTTATATAGATATATAACAGCACATACAATTTAACATGTTATAACCTAGGTCAACCATTCATTACTTTTATTCCAATCAGACTAAAATTGTAAAGAAAAAATCCATATATATGTTTTATTTACAATTTCAAAACTTTACTTGCCTAGTTATGGCAATGCCCATCATTATAATTATATTTTTTTATATCTTACCTCTTATTGTTGACAAAATATCCTTTATTCTTCCTATGCATCCCCATTCCTTTCTCTTCCTTCTACTTATTCTCTTTTCCTCCACCTTTTGCATGACATGGTAACTCTCATATAACTATGTGAGTTCACTATAATGGAACTTGAATTCATCAATGCACAAACTACCCATTGACCATTAAATTCAATCATTCACACTATTTTTGGACATGGTATATACATAAACCCTCTATCTTTCCAATAGAAGAGTCCACTCCAACATCATAACAACAAAACAAACCTAATTCCTTCTTGTGATTCCCATAATAACCTAATTTCTTTTCCTTTCAACTTCATGGAATTTTCAAATACATAACAACCAAATAAAATTAAAATCCATGAAATAATTTTTAATTAAATCACTTTGGGGTGTTTTTACCCTATTATAATCCCCCCATTTTACTGTATCACCAAAAATGGGTAATAAGTAAAACAATTAACAAGATCAATAAATTATCAATACTTTTATAAAATATTAAACACGTAAATGGTTTACCTCACACACAATTCTTCATAATCAAATTCATATCAATTTTTAATGGAAACATGACAACCAACATAAAATACACATATTACGCTAACCAAGACAAGTGATGAACTCAAACAATGCAAACATGCCTTATTCACTACAAGGACAAACAATGCAAGTAATATTTATCATTTTAGTAGACTATTGATTAACATTCATTTCACCTAATAAAATAATAATGTGGTTTGTGTATACGAGTTTGACTTAATTCTCTCAATCCTAGTGTTAATATCTTCACCTCCCTCTCTAATGATACTCTCCCTCTATACCACTTGTGAGGGAGGAATAGTCCTACAACCACCTCGATAAAATAAAGGGTAGTTAGTCTAAGTTTCTAACAAGAAATCAAATACTCAAAATATATAAGTATCAATAAAATATTGTAATGCAAATCATATGCAATGAAATCATAGTCAACATGATCATATAACATAGTGTAAACATATGTAAATGTCCTCCAGTATAACTAATCATGAAAATAAAGAATATGACTGCCAATCATACAACATAAATATCCAAATCAAAAATAAAAATCATAACTACATATCATTAGTTCCATAACCTCTACTGATACTTAAGTAGTTTTGTAGAGTGGGATAGGATGTGACATCCTTCCCCCTAAAATAGGTCATCATCCTGATGAATTTTATTTCAAACAAAATTTTAAGAAATAAAAATAATGTTCAGGAGAAAAAACATTTAAATTAATGAGGAAAAAACCCCAATAATTCTTCATAATATTTCCATGTAACACTATCCTTATAATAATATTCCCACTAGACCTTGCATTATGATACCTCTCTAGTACACAAGATAAGTTTATGACTATCAATTATTCTAATTGGTTCTATTATGACCACCCATAGATCTTGAACCGATAATGCATTCCAATACAAAACATGCAAAGGTGTTGAGTTTCTTTCTATCCTTATTTTTTCATGACTAAGTACTAGTCATGTGCCTAGAGGAAGGGATAATCCAATGCACTAAAGTGTCATAATATCACACAAGTGACCTTGTATGCTCACCCGAGGCACATAGCCTAGACTGGTTCTCATTGGTTCTATTATGTGATTATGGATGAATGAATTTTAGGTGCTTGAGTTAACATAATTAATCATTATTATAACATTCATCATTCTATAGTTATCCATTCAACACATTCACACAATGCAAGTTTTTTTAGTATCATAAAACAAATTTAACACCAAATAGATTCATCACATCAAGGTTCGTAGAATATTAGTCCCATTGATCATTTTGATAAGATTACAAAGTTACTTCATTTAGTACACCATCTCTAGATCTCTACCTTAGTAGTAACAACACATCTATATTCAATAATAATAGTCACAACAATAGCCCCTTCTAAAAAAAGACAAAGGGGTATTTATACATAAGAAAACCCTTTTTGGGGTTACAACACTAATATACAAAATATGACAAGCCAATTACTATTTCAATAAAAGAAGTCATGGTGAGTTGTTACAATAAAGTTCCTCTTGAATCAGGCCCAACAACCCATGTATACTCTCTCTGTGATAAATATTAGCATTCATGCTCCTCCTTCTATATGATCTAGTTCTATATTTATGCTCCCATTAATATTATAAATGTTTATATATTGATTTTTATATGCCTCTACTTCATTCACCCTTGTCTTATTCTTACGCTTCTCCAAGTCTTGCATCTTGTACTCCTTATTCTCCATTCCTTATATTTCATAAAAATCTTATACATCAAGGTATTCTACATTATTCCCTCATGTTTTCCTCTTATATGATGTTCTCTCTTTCACTGTGGTCTTCCTCACTCATCCTAACCCTTACATCTTTGTGCTTATGTCTAAAAAATTATTAAGAATATATTACAAATTTTGGGTCTAACATTTACCACAAACTAAACTAATAGTCCATCTCAAACTATGATATAATTTTCTCAATTGAAAAAAATATGGGATATGCCTAATATACTTAAAACTTGAGATCTTCCCACTAGTTGAGGGTTGCCTAAAGATTAGAAGTAATAACTTCCACTTTTTCTTTCATTTTTCATCTCCTCAAGTTGCTACAAACAAGTATCTGATTTAGTTGTCAAATTCTCAAGATAAGTAGTTATTACTTGGTGAGCATCCTTGAGTGCCCTAAACTCCACCAAAACTTGTCCACAAAGCACGAAGAATCTAACATTTAGCTATTGTTGATGGGTTCTTATTTGTGTCTCCAATTCTTTGATGTCCTAGAATACTTTTGTGCACTAGGCCCTATCCTTGATACCTAGAGCATTATCATCTAATTTTTGGCATTGTTTTTCCTTAGGCAATAGTCATGCTTCCAAAATTTTACTTGGTCATTCCAAGTTGACAAAAACCTATCATCAATGGGAATAGTGGCACATAGATTATTCAAAAATGCATAACAAACATTTATAGCCTCAATGAATTGCTTAGTGGGTCACAAATTTTCTCATTGAGGATCCACCATGTTTTTGCATTTATTCAAAAATAGGTCCTTGAGTGTCTCCAATTTATTAATTACCTCACCAGTAAAGAGAAATCCATTCATGAGTTTTGGTTCACTTCTCAAGTTTTTTTGATAAAGTCCCAAAGTCCTAAGTCGAGCCTCTTCAACCACATTTAATTAGCACTTGAGATCTTCAATTTATTATTCAATATTGTATCTCATATCATGCTCTTTATTTTATAGTTGAATTGTCTCCTAAATTTTACTATGAATTTGGCCCACATCATGGTTGTTGAGAATGTTTTGCCTAGAAAACTCTATGATAAACTTTATAAGGGATGCACCCACTAGCATCTAAGAGCAAATTGTAGGAGTTACCCAAAGCATGTTTGGAACACTTTCCACCTTTGGGATGTTGTTAGTGATATTAATTATAAGATTAAAACATTATTCAAAATGATACACCTCTATTAAAAATGACGTCTCATGTTGATTTTTCTCTTTAGACTCATGTTCAGGAAAATAATTCCAAAAATACAATTATGTATTTGGTGTGTCCTTTTGGAATGTAGTGAAAATGAGAGGTTTATAATTTGTATATTTATATTATTCTGCCTCTTATATAGGTTCGTTTTCATTTTCAGGGTCATGATCTAAGTGTATAATCTCATGTCTCTTTTACCATTCACTAGCCTGGTATTAAGGTCCTCTTTGTTAGGGCCTTCCCCTCTTTCTATTTCTTCAAGTGTTGGAATTTTAATTTCCATTTGTGGATCTATAGTAGGATGTTACTTAATGGGAATAGTAGTCTATTCTTTATTGGGCATAGTAGGCTATTTTTTTGGGGCCTAGGAGTGGGTTCCTTGGTAGGTTATGTGTTTGAATATGCCTCACCTATGTTTGGAATCACCACTTGGGGTGACTCCTCCTTGGGCTCTACTTGGGTAGATGGTTATGAAACAACTTATCTTTACCCTATATGTATCCCCTAGGTTATTTTTGGTGTTGGGGTTCACCTTAGATTGTTTTGAAACAAATTATCTTTACTCTATATGTAGCCTCTTCTCTTTCATTCACACCCTTTCTTTTGTGCATGTTTGAGATTAAGGGGGAATGCTTCCTTTTCCACATCTTAGAATTTTGATGTTTTATTTTTTGGATTGAGTATATATAAAACCACCCAAATATTCCCTTGAATAATTATATTTTAGGGAGTAATATCGATGTTATCAGTCTCATACCACTCTAAAGATGCATGCCTCCCTAAATAGATGTAAAAATTATGAAGAGTATAAATCTCAATGTAAATCTTGTCCGTATCAACATTGATAGGGTACATGTCCTAAATTTGATTCATAAAGTCCATGAAATATTTGAAAATTAACACATAAGGCATCTTGAGCCATGGTGATAAGTTATCAATGCCTACCATTTAGATTCACATGAGGGGGTAGTGTTGCTTTATAGAAAATGTAGCAAGGTTCCCATCTATTTAGGAAACTTGTTGGGTACATTCCATTCATTATCAAATGCCTCTATCATACTATAAAAACAACCATTCATATTTTATTTTTAGGAGGGTGAGATGACACCAAGGTAGGTGAATTATTTTAACCATTTAGAGGGGGGCTTATGTTTTGGTGGGTGCACCCACTTTAGCTCCTTGTCAAAATACTCTGGGATGCCAATTTCATCAAAAACTAGAAGCAACAAAATTATTCCCCAAGGGAACTTATGTTTAGGTAGGTGATGCAAATTCTCAACATGTTTCATAATTTTATCAACAAAGTATAGGGAGTAATTATACTTTTTTCCCTTGCCCATTTGATCAACAACATAGAGGTGGGTCATATCCACCTCCTTCCACTAATCCATGCCTCCCAACTTGGTTTTGGCTAAGCAAGAAACCACTCAAATTATGGCATCTATTAGGTTCATGATGTACATGGTGTGGCCTTCATTTTTATTTTGTAATTCCATTTCAATTTTATCAATTTCCTCCTAAATTCAATATCCATGCTAACATCATCAATTGAACAAAGTAACCCTATTACTTTACTAATCTACGTAGGGGTGATTCTCATTTTTCACCCAAAAAAGTATAAGTAGTATTCATGCATACATAAAATTATAAAGTGAATTTCCTCCTATGGTTTCCCAAAATAAGGAAGTTAGAAGAGTTGGAGTGCCTATACATCCTCCATTAAGTTGTAAATTATGAGATCATAGGTGATCTTATATTGGGTGTTCTGGCACTCCACCCGATAGTCCCATTATAAGTCAAGTTCATTTCAAGGCTAATGATGATTTTAATCAATAAATTGACAAATGGAAACCTTAAATTAATAAACATCCATGAAAATAACTATTATGGGTACTACATTTCTTCAATCAAAGTGGGAGAGGGCATTGGTGTGATAGCATCCTTCTTTCCTATGCACACCATTTCTATTACCATTCCACTAGATATCCCTTTCTCTAAATTTTTGGGGTTTGTACCTTGTGTGCCAGATTCAATAGATACTTATTATCATATTTAAATGTGACTTCCTTCTTATGTGCCCTTGTATTATTCTACTTTGGGAATGGCTAGTAATGGTTTTCTGCCCCTATTAGACTTTGCTTTGGTTGCATCACCAATTAGGGTCCTTGAATGTTAAAACATGGCTGACCAACTCTCATGAATGAATATGTTTTTATTATTTTGTCTCTAGACCTAGAATTATTTAGTTTCCTACTTCAACCTTCTCTAATGGTGGATTTGATGCCTGCAACTTGAAACTTTCTTACACCCTCTCCTATGGTCAGTTTACTACTTTTTTTGCTGAATGCTTTTCACCACAATATATGCTCCATATTTTGTCATTGAAAACACTATGTAATTTAATTTTATTATCACTTTTTTATGGCTTGTTTGATCTTTGTAATGGATTATATTTTTTTAATAAAATTGAAAATTTATGGTCTCTCTATCTTTTGTAGTCTACCCAAAATTTTCACATTGATTCCTCCATTCCACCATCCATAACTTCAATCATTTAATGTTTTAAAAAACATGCATTTGTGTCCATTTGTCATGATTTACATTCATACAACTCTATAATCAATAAATGCATGTCCCATCCTTTGAAAATTGTTAATCCTTTCATAAAGTGCATGTTAACTATAAAAATTCAAATTTCCTAGTTTGTTTGTGGGAATTAAATTTTCTATTTTGACCCAATTTTATAATGTTATTTGATTTTTCATCTTTATTCTACTTACCTAGGTCATGCACCACTTTTTATTTCCTTGTGCTACCTAGGACATGTGTTACTTCTTGTGTACCTCACACTACCTCTTGCACGTATCCCTTACGTGCCCTATTTTACATGACCTATTATCTTCTAATATCTTTGATATTGCATGGTTTTTCCATCACCAATAATACATGCCTATTATACATGATTCCTCTTGCATGCTTCCTTTATGTGCCTCCTCTTATTCACTCTTATTTCATGATTCCTCTATGCACCTCCTCTTGCATGCTCCTCTTGAACCCTATAGTGGAGGTTTTCCAATACCTCCTACAATGTCGCTTGATATTTTAACTACAATAGAATCACCATCTATACTTCCTCTTATGCCTCATATATTAATAGGTGCATAAGAGATAATGGGTTATAAGGGAGGTTTGTTAGTTATTTTTGGTCTAGTAGTCTGCCCACTAGTTAGATTTGGTCCACCGGGCATTCCAAAGTGAGCCATTGGTTTTTATGGAAAAGGAAAGGTATAAATTAAGGGTAAATTATTTATTTTATTTTACACCTTTAAAGATGCCTCTATAGTTTTGGTTTCAGATTCAACTTCAAATTTTACAATGTTAATATCCCAATATCTAATAACAATTCCATCAAACTCAAATGCATGAACATTCACTATGGTGGGGGAATTAGGTCTATTTAGATTGGGTCTGCTATCAATATTTGTCTTACTTATTTAGTTTGTACTTGTACTATCCAAAGGTGTAAATCCATGGTTAGGGAGTACTCACCATACCTTTTTTCCCTTTTGTGGATTCTCATGGCACTTCTAATATCCTCATGTTTGCCTTTAGGATTGTTACCTTTCATAGCCTTATGCCTAGATTCATTATACTTACACTTACATAGTTCTCATTGTCCTACTTCCATGTTGAAATACCAATATTATATTGATGCATACCCCTTCATTTCCCCACCAGTCACATTTATCATGTGTAGGAGATTTTAGTTGTCTATGGGGAAGTTCTCAAGTCTAAAATCAACTATAACCTTCTTAATATATAAAGGAAATTGTTTGAGATACCTCCTATGTGGTTACCTCATAAATTTGAACTGTACTTCCTCTAAAAAATAATATTTAAAAATAACATATTGAAAAATTTATCTATTAAACACTCATTTCCACCACATGCCACCGTACGTGTCCAAGTAGCTTTCAACTCCACTAAGGCTATACGTCACTCTACTGACCAAGGATCCTTCCATTTGTAATTAATTGAAAACTCTTATGCATATGTCAAAATCCAAGAATGAAATTGAACAAGTAATTATACAAATAATGTTTCATATAGAGAATCATATAAGTGCTATTCTAAACATGTGCACATAGAAACTCCTAGTTCAATATGATGAAGTGTAAAGTTATCCCCTAAGGTATCAACCCAATGCTCAATTTTTTCCAAAGTTAGAGGTTCGATCATATTTTTTCAATCATGATAAAAAATGCAATAGTTCCTAGCAATGGAACCAAAATATTAGGTTTCTTTCTATCCTTAGTTTTGCATGACTATGACTAAATACTAGTCACACATCTAGAGGAAGGGATAAACCAACGCACTAGTGTGCCAACATATCATGTGAGTGACTTTGCATGCTCACTCAAGGCACATAGTATTGACTATTTCCCATTAGTTTTTTCATGTGATAGTGGATGAATTAATTTTAAGTACTTGAGATAACCCAATTAATCATTATAATTACATTCATTATTTTAGAATTAGCCATTAAACACATTCACATAGTGCAAGTACTTTTAGTATCATAAAGAAAATTTAATACCAAATAGATTCATCACATCAAGGTTCACATAATATTATTTCCATTGTATTTTGATAATATTACAAAGGTACTTCATTCAGTATTCCATCTATAGATATCTACTTTAATAGTAACAACACATCTATATTCAACAATAATAGGCATAAAAATAACCCATTCTAAACAAAACCATAGGGGTATTTAAACATAGGTGAACCCTTTTTTAGTTTAAAACATTAATACATAAAATATGACAATCCAATGACTATTTCAATGAAATAATTCATGGTGAGACATTATAATTACGTTCCTCTTGAACTAGGCCCAACAACCCCTATATACACTCCCTATGCTAGATATTAGCATTTGTGTTCCCCCTTCTTTATGATCCAATATTAGATTCACACTCTCATTAATATTTTATACTTACATGAATTTATTTGTAACCACCTTCACTTCATGCACTTGTATTCTATTATTTCACTTCCTTGAGTCCTATGTCTTGTGCTCCTTAATCTCTATTTCCTTGTATTTCACAACACCCATCCATGATAAAGTCTTATGCATTGTTCCCTCATTTATTCCTATTCCACATCATTATTTCCCATGTTGTCTTCTTACTTGATCATCCCATGCCTTTGTATCTCCATGCTTATACCTCAAAAAATACTTATAATATATTATAAAATTTGGGCTAATAGAAGGACCAACAATATATTTCTTAAGATAAGATATATGAAAAACATTATGTGTTTGAGCTAAATATGGTGGAAATTTAAGTCTATATTCTATAGGATTAATCACTTTTAAAACCTTAAAGGGTCCCACATATTTTGATGACAATTTTTTTGATGTCTCAAACTTAATAGAACTCTTTTGGGGTTTGACTTATAGAATAAGTTATCTCCAATTGAGAATTACCTTATTGTTTTTTTTAGATCACCATAACTTTTATACCTATCATTGGCTTTAGCCAATATTTATCTTATTAAATTTACTATTTTTTAATTTATACAAGTATATCAGGTCCAAAAATCAATCTATCTTCTAATTTATCCCACTAATTAGTGTCCTACACATCCTACCATATAATGCCTTAAAATGAGCCATTTTTAAAGTTTATTGGAATGATTTTTTATAAGCCAACTTTACAAATGGTAGGTATTATTCCCATTTGTATTATTGGTCCATGTAATACATCCTCAAAATATCCTCTAAAACCTAATTTACTCTCTCTATTTTCCAATCTTTTTATGGATGGTAAGTTGTATTAAAGTTTAGTTGTGTGCCTAAAGATGAATTAAGAGTTTGCAAAAACCTTAAGGTCATCCTAAGGTCTCTATCTAAAATGATCTTTTTTGGAAACCCATGTAATATATATATATATATATATATATATATATATATATATATATATATATATATCTTTCTTTCATAAACATTTTGGTAAGCATTGGTGCATCATCTATCAAATTACCAAGAATGAATTGAGCTACCTTGGTAAGTTTATCCATAATTATGAAAATCATGTCATGGTGGTTTCTAGACATAGGCACTCCTTGAACAAAGTCTATACTAATAACTTGCCACTTCAATTATGGTATGGAATGTGGGTATAAAAACCTATCAATATTCACATGTTCATCCTTAACTCACTGACATTCTAAGCATCTAGACATAAAGTCTTTTTTATTCCCTTTTATAAATACAATGGTCTTAATTTTTCTAATAACTTAGTCACTCCAAGATGTCCTTAATATGGAACATTTTGAAATTACTTTATCATAATATTCATTAAATTTTCGTATTAGGTACACATATTCTATCAATTTATCTTAGAAGCCCATCATTCTCAAATTGAAATCCATGATATCTATGATCTTGAGAATTCTTAACTTATTCATATAATTCATCTCTAGGTGATAAATTACTACCTAATCTTGAAAATTACTTATTATATGGATAAAACTGTGATTTACCTTATACGACTAAGGGTATTTACAACTCTATTATCTTTGCCCTTAATTTAGTTAATGTCCAAATCATAGTCTGACAAAAAATTTAACCACTACCACTAATGAGCATTAGGTTAGGTTGGGTATATATATACTTGAGTCCCATGTTATTAGTTTTAATATTAAAAGGATTTCCCAATAAATGATTCCTCTAAACTTGTAAAGCATGAAATATGGTGGATAATTATAGGTCATGAGGAGCATAATTTACTTCATAAGGCTTCAATTTTATTGATTTATAGGCTAGAACTGAACCATTCTTCATAGTAACTCCTCCTCAACCATCTCCTAATACATCTATTATAACTAAAAAATGACTATTCAAATTTATAATCTATAACACTAGTGCTGAAGTAAGCCTCTTTTTCATAACTTAAAAGGCTTTTTTGCAATTTTCAAACTAAACAAAACACTGCTCTTTCTATTGAAGAGAGGTTATCAGTTTAACTATCTTATAGAAATTCAAAACAAAATTCCTGTAGTACTCTGATAAACCCATGAATCTAGGCAACTCATGCACATTTTTTGGTGATGGCCACTCAATAATGTCTCTAAACTTGGTTGGATCCATAGAGTTTCCTTTTGATCAAATAATATGTCCCAAGTATTACAATCTTCTTTGAAAGAAATCACACTTAGACAACTTCCCATAGATTTTATACTTTTACAACTGTTGCAAGACCAAACATAAATTCTCAACATGCTCTTATTCATTTTGAAGTAGATGAGAATATCATCGAGAAATACTAGCATAAAATTATCAAGATAATCTTTGAACACATTATTTATGAGGTTCATGAATGTTGTAGGTGAATTTGTTAGTCTAAAAGGAAATATTGTGAAATTATAATGTCAATAACGACTCTTGAAAGATATTTTTAGAATATCTTCCTCTTTAATTCTTATTTGATGGTACCTAACACAAAGATAAATATTTTGAAATATGTCTACACCAAGTATTTGATCAAAAATATCATTAATGCAAGGTAAAGGATACATCTTGATAATTATTTTGTTGAGTGTTCGATAGTCAATGCATAGACAAAGGGTTTCATCTTTATTTTTTTTAAATACTATAGGTGTACCCCATGGTGAAACACTTTATCTAATCAACCCTTTGGATAACATCTCTTGAAGTTGGGCCTTTAACTCGATTAACTTGGTTGTTTCCATTCTATAGGGAACCTTGGATTGCGGTTCTGACCCTCGAGTGATATCAATGGTGAAGTTAAATTCCCTTTTGAAGGTAGACCTCATAATTCCTATATAAAAACATCTTGAAATTATTTTATAAAAGGATAGTCATCTAAAGAGATTTCCTTGGCTTCACCAATTTCATCCATTTTGACTAGGAATGCTTGACATCCCTTTCATTGAACCTTTTTAAATTGAATTGTTAAGATTTTCCAAAATCATATAAACACTCAAACTTATTAAGAAAATAATCAAATTTTGGATTTGTGTCTAGAGGGTCAATTCACTCCTACTATAACATCATATGACCATAGTGGTGTTGCATAAAGATCAAAAACTGTAGATAATTATAGAAACTTTATTTCAACCTTAACAAGAAATCTATCAACCTTGGCCTTGGATTCATTCCAATTCTAAACTAACCAAACGCTTGTCATAAACCCAACTTTACTATATAATTTACTTAACATTATAGGAGAGATAAAACATTCACTGGCTCATATATCTATCAAAATAAAAATAAGATGCCCAAATAAAGTACATGATACTTCAATGGGAAAGGCTTGAAATTATACTTGATGGATACCAACTATTACATGAATAATTTATTGAAATGTCCCTTGTTATGATGTTGAGGTGGACTACTTATTATTTCTACCATATGTCTTTCATTAAGGATAATCCTTTTCATAATGGTCTCCTTCAGTTGTAAAGCATCCACCAGGTGCTCCCTTCCTCTTAAGCTAATTAGCTCCCTTGATTCCTTGTCTGAAACTACCTCTAGGTTTCTTTCCCTAACACATTCTTGAATCTTGTATTCTGACTATTAAATCAATTCTTGGAATTCTCATTCTATTTTTATTTCTTTTTATTGAAGGGTATCTTCAAACTTCCAAACTTGTTTTAAAAAAACTCTCTAACCTCATCAAGTGATTTCAATTTTTATTCTTGCTTAGATTCCTTCTCAAAGACTTAGTCCATGGTGTATGGTCCATGCACATCTACTTCAATCCTATTTGAGGTTTTAATCCCATGATAAACTTATCAATCCAAAATGTTAATCTTTATGATATTATAGAACATACTTCAAGAACTTTGTGAATTTATCCCAATATTCATTTATTAATAAATCCCTTTACTTCAAATTCTATAAATCTATTAGTTTTTTTTTTATCAAAGTATAGTTTGGGTAGCCATCATGCTCTAAAAAGAGTCACAAATTAATCCCAATAAGTGGTATTGGAATCAAGGTTCATCTCAATATTCTTATTAGCCTACCAAGTTTTTGTTTCACCAAATAATTAATAAGCTCCCCATGTAGCCTTAGTCACCTAAGAATAATTTTGAATCTTGAAATATTTTTCCATTTTAGTGAGCCAAAATTCAGCTTCATTACCCAATACCATACCATCAAACTTAGGTGGGTTCACTTTATTCATATCACATGCAAGATCTACAACTACTTGAGCTCTTGCTATTTTTTAATCTTCATCATGCCCCTTATCTTAAGGCTCTTCCTCATCAATAGGTTATTCTTATAGAACCTCTTTTTCATCTTTCTCCTTGGGTCTATGAATTTCTCATTCTATAATTTCTATCATGTCTCTAGTCTCATTCATAATAGTGAGTATTTGAATGAGTTTTGTAGCTTTTTCAGATGCTAGCTGATTAATATCAACTTGAGGGTTCACATTTGAAATCCCCTCTCCACTTAATTTACCTTGTGTCATTCTCCTCACTAAAATTAAGAGAATAGATTTATGTTAGTGAACTCATTAGGTCCGAGCATTAAACCTTCATTCTGATACCACAATGTTAGGACCCCATCTAGGTTACATAAAATTACACCAAATTTTTTATAAGTCCAAATGGTTTATTTATAAAATCATCCATAACTATCTGTAAAATTACTATTTGACTAATAAATGTATCAAATGTAATAAATACATAATTATATCAACTTATTGGTTAATAAAATGATCCATTTAGTTTTTAAACAACTTATGATAGATTACAAGATGAATATTTCTCATAAAATAAACATTGAAAAGAGTCAAGTAAATCAAATTACTTATATAATCCACAATACAATTATAAATAAGTATACAATGATTGTTGTCACAATATTCATAATTAATTATAAATCTCACATCCATTGATATGTTGAATAACCATCAAATAATAATGTACTATATATTACATTTTAATAAAAAGTTAAATATACAATATAGCATGTACAATAATAAAAATTAACCTCTCAAAGAATTTGATCCATGAGTATGATCCCAAATGGTTGAATGGCTAAATAGAAGGAAAGCATCATCTAAGTGATTTAAATCTAACCACAGGAAATCAATCTTCTATAAACCTTCCCACTGGGATTAACCCTTCCCTTTATGGAGGGGTGGATAAGAACAGTGTGTATATTGAGAAATCAACCATAACCTATGTGTGTACAATCACTAATACATAAAGTAATCATATAGACCATGGAAACCAATCCTCTATCTATTATGACATCAACAAACACAAGTAAACTAGAAAGTATAGTTGAATGATAATGTCTCAAATATAACATTACTTTAGACAAAGTTTTCATTATAGAAATTAGATATCATATTGATCCAAGTCAAATCCACTCACACAACTCTTTGGTAATGAATCATAATTTATCAGATGATATCAAGAGGTAGATATATGAGTTACAAAATGGCACCCTCATATATCCAAAACCTATTATCATATATAACTTCAAGGCATAATAAATACTTATTTCAACATACACCAATATAACAATAATGTATGGTACAAGTAGTCATTATTTAACAATCTCTTTGTTTCAACTGACGCAATTCATATATATTTCTTCTACATTAAAACTAATAATACATAAAGGGTTAGATAAATAATTAAGTAAAATTATATACATATAACATATCTCTCTTTAAACATGATTCATATATATCAAATGGTATAAAACTCAGTCAACACTATAAACTAATAAGTTTCAAATAGCTCATATAAATAAGCTTATTTTATACTTAAATGATAACTTTATCCATTATAATGTTCTTTCATATTTTCCTTAAAAAAAGAACTCCTATTTTAACTAATATAAAAGTAAAACCTATATATGTTTTATTTACCAAATTTTTTGTAATGATTATAAATATGTCAAGGGACCATTCTAAATAATATAGCTCAGACAATCTCAAAATAGATTATGAACAAAAAATAGTTCCCTAATCTATTCTATATACCTTACATAATTTCCATCATGTTCTATTAAATGAGGAAGTCTCATATTTTAATTGATATAAAGTTACAGATGTTCAAAATCATCAAAAAGGAGACAAACATATACTCAGGTTTAATATCCCAGGGTACATTTCTACCATATATTTATAAATACAGTTATATGTATACATTCTTTGTGTGTGTGTGTGTGTGTGTGTGTGTGTGTGTGTGTGTGTGTGTGTGTGTGTGTGTGTGTGTGTGTGTGTGTGTGTGTGTGTGTGTGTACATATAAACATATTCATTTATGAATATCAATAAAATAGTTTCCCCAAAACCAACATTATCAGTTTTATATACACATATTTATTCATTCAAATAATTTATATACAGGTTTGCAACATTCTCTTTATAACCTATGGTTGTACTAGTTCTCCTAACTAAAACCAATACATGCTCAAGTTTGATATCTTAGTGTTTATTTAACCCCTCCATTGTATTTATAGATAAATGTATCCATTTACCACATAGGTCAACACTAATAGAACTGTCAAAACTTATACTAACTTTCTATAATTATAAATTAATTGATTTAAGTTTCATAGCTTAATCAAGTCACTAGAATACACAATCTGATCACTTATTTACATAGGCTCATATGTATTTATTTATATACATATACATATGTAACTATTTACATATATATGTGTGTGTGTGTGTGTGTGTGTATATATATAGACACACACACACACACACGCGCGCGCGCGCGCACATGTGTGTGTGTGTGTGTGTGTGTGTTTAATTTTATTTTTATTTCAAGAGGAAACAAATAACTCTAGTACATGTTGCTTCATAGATGAATATCTTGACATAGGTATAAATAGTTAAACAAGTTACAACACAAGTTTCATATAAAACTATGCTTAATGCCCTTGATTGGGTTTATCCTTTATGAGAACATCATTATAGGCCTTTATTATTTCATTTATATCCAATCCCTTTAATCCAAAGAGGAAGAGTAGCTATAAAACCAATAACACCATTAGGTAGCATCCCTATGGCATAGTACTTGGACACCATTGAGGATTTTCACTATTATGAGGCCATATTTTTGATAAAGTGTTTGATGAAGCCCTGATGAAGTGAGTATAGAGCTAACCTAGTAGGTAGTGTAGGTGTAGCGACTATGGGTCAGTGGATTACTTTAATAGGTGGACAGGTATGAACCAAATGGTATCAGTGCCCCAGAGGCATAAGATATGATATGATATATATAGATGTTTATTATTTTGATATCGACCTATGAGCCAATGCAATGAGATGTATATTTTTAGAGAGAGAGAAATGCACATTATTTATATGTACTATTTGACATTGATGAGACATGATACATATATATATATATATATATATATATATATATAATTTTATGTTTCATGGTCCATGCTTGTGTATGTTTATAATTTGTTTATGATTATGCTCATGAGATGTAGACTCACTAGCTTAGGCATGTGATGATTATAGATGATGTTTATGGTTGGTGTTATGGTTATACATGATTTATGATTATGTGATGCTTTATTTTCTACATGGTTATGATGTTTTGATTATGGTTATTTATTTATGGACATGGTTATGATGTTATGATGATGCTTATGATCATGGATATGTGATGTGGTTTATTGTGTTGAAGTACTTTCATGATTATGGATGTGTGATGTGGTTTATTTTATACATGGTTATGATGTTGTGATGTTTATGGTGTTGATTATGATAGTTACAATGTTTTGATTATGGTTATGATCATTTATATCATGATATGATTTGTAATTTATTTTGTTGATGATAGCACATAAAGTAAGTTAGGTAACAAAACTAGATGTGGGAAAAGAAATGAAATACATGAGACATATCTCTAAGTGAATACATGAACAAATTATGAGAGGATACAAAAAAGGCATGATGTTTCTTCATTAGTATGGACTAAACAAAACTGAATTTAGATTGGATTAAGGAATGTAATCCATTTGAATGCTTTGCATTAGCATGCATTTGTTGGTAAAAATGTTTCTTGATCACATTGTGTCAAGCAAGATCAGAAGCCCTTGATTTGTAGATGGTTTAAAGGGGAGATAGATTATAGGTGGTATGAAGGGTAGTGTAACCTCTTGAGGGTTCATTTTCCCCTTCTATAGTCGACCTAAGAACCATAATAGATAGGCCATGTCGTAAATGCAAGATGTAGATTGATAAATGTGAAAAATCTACTAATGATATATATGAAAGCTGATTGCATATTTCTTGGGATAACTTGCTTTGATTTTGATATAGAGTCTTTTATTGCTTTTTTCTGATTGGTTTGTGATGTTGATTAATGAAGGAAGTTTTAAATTATTACTTTTCCAAATTTAACTTATCCATCCTTCAAGGGAGTGGTCAAAGTTTAGATTTGTTTATTTTGGTAGCTATCCTTCAAGGGAGTAGTCTATATTTTAAGCAATGTAGATTTTTGGTAGCTATCCTTCAAGGGAATAGTAAATACACTAGAGAAATTTGACCCAAGTGATATTTAGGTATCCCAAATTATTTTTATGCTAGGTTTTACATGGATAAGTCTATTTAGGCTTAAAGGTTTACCTTTATGAGGAAAAAACCTAAAACACAAGAAGGTTAATTATAGGTAAAAGGGGTGGGTTTTGAGAGACAATAACCATGGGATTCTATCTGATTAGGGACAAAACATATCCATGAGAACCATGCCATGGGTAGAGCCATGGTACCCATATTTAGAATTAGGCTATGACTATGACAATTCATCACATGCTTATATATTATAATTAGTTATCTTCAAATTGATAAGATGAAAGTGTGAGGAAGGTGAAAATATCATAAATTAAGGGATGAGCTTAAGGTAGACAAAAGATGAGTTTGATCCTTGTTTTAACAAAAGAAAGAATGTAGATGCGAAGCATTGAGAGGCTTAGGTTCTAGTTTGCCTTCAAAAGAGGATAAATGATAAGATCTTGATCCATACTTGTGGGTTATGATGTAGGGTCCAAGCCAATTAAAATCAAACTTGCCTCACTTGCTTTTCTCCATATTGGTCATATGTTGATTTTCCTTCAAGATGAGATCTTTGATGTTGAATTCTCATCCTTTCAAGAACTTATTATAGGTTTTCTTGACTTGCTCTTGATAGACACAAAAATGGTTAAGCATTGTTAGGTGGTGCTTATCAAGTAGTCCAAGTCATGTTAGATGTTCTTGATGATATTTCCTCTTAGAAATGATGTCTTGTAAGGATATGCAAAGAGAGGAAATCTTGATTTTAAGAGGCAAGACTACCTCTACTCTGAAGACTAGATAAAAAGGGGTATCACCCATAGAGGTTTGAATACTAGTGTGATAGGCCCACAAAGTGAAGGGGATGTGCAAGTGCCAATCTTGACTAGAAGCATTAACCACTTTGGTTAACATCTTGTTGAGGATTTTGTTAGAGGATTCTACCTATCTATTTTTTTGTGGATGGTAAGGTGAGGAAAATCTTAACTTGATGCCAAATTCATCATAAATACCTTGGACTTGCTTATTTTTGAAATACTTGCCATTATCAATGATGATCTTATGGGGAACACCTAAATGATAGATGATTGATGAAGTTGAATATCTTGTTGACTTTGGTTGAGATGAGGGGAATAACCTCTACCCATTTGGTGAAATACTTGATGGTGGTGATGATGAAGTGGTACCACTCTAAATAATGAGGATTAATTTTCCTAATGAGATGTAGTCCCTATTGTGAGAAGGTATAAAAGTCCTTAGATATTTTAAGGCCATAGGCTAGCACATGATGTAAATTAGCATATTATTGATATTTGATGTAATTTTTCACAAAATCACAACAGTCCTAGCTGAGGGTGGACCAATAATATCCAAGGTGAAGGATACATTTAATGATAGCTAGACCACTAAAGTGTTCCCCATATATCTCATCATGCATTTCCTTGATAGCATGGGAAGTTTCATGACTACATATGCAATGGATAAGGAGGCCATCGAAACTGTATTGGTAAAGGATTACCCCTAGTATGGTATAATGAGAGGTACTCTAAACAAAGGCTCATTAGGTATTCCTAGAGAGTTTGGGAGGAATGATGTTGAGGTTGAGTTAGTCAAAGGTTTGCTCATACCAAATGTCTGATGGAGATCCGTCCACACTAAAAATGGTAGGGAGGTCAAATTAGATATAGGAGGTTGTAATAAAATGATGAATGGTGACAAAGATTTCAGAATTAGATGGTTGAGATGGGATCTAAGAATCAAGTGAAGCCATTATATCCATAAACTTGTTACTAGATCATGGAACATATTAGATAAGGCAATGATTAAATGATGCTAAGAGTACATCTACTAGTCATTTTTATTATTATAAGACATCATTCTTACATTGGTAGGATCTATTGACCTAGTTAATCATAATTTTGGAATCACTAAAGACACTAATCATATTAACTCCCAAAGATAAAGAGGTTTGGAGACCTATTAATAGGGCTTCATATTCAACCATATTATCAGTACACTCAAAATAAAGTTTGAAATAAAGAGGAAGAGGTTCACCATTGAGGGGAATGAGAAAAACTCTGACACCCCCACTATGTTGGCACTTCAATTCATCAAAGAACATGGTCATTTGGTAGCTAATGTCCTCTTGAGAAGAGTCATGATGGACTCATCTAAAAACATAAGAGGAAGTGGTTAGTTGTTTGGCAAAGGAGATTTTTTTCTAGAAAAGGAGATTCAACCAATTAATCAGTGATGAATTTCCCTTTAATTAAATTCTATTGGAGGAACTCAAGGTCAAACTTAGCTAGGAACATGAGCAACTTAGCCATATGCTAGTTTTGGTATGGCGTAGAGTATATGTACTTGAGTGGGTCAGTATTGGTGATGACAAAGGTTTTGTGATTGAGGAGGTAATGATGAAGTTTGGAAGCCACAAAAATAAAAGTGAGGCAAAGCTTATTGATATGGATATACCAAGTTTCATACTCTACAAGTGTTTAAATTATATAGTAGATAGCTTACTCTTTATTTTGTTCATCACGGTGAGCAAGCATTTACCCCTAAGGAATTGTCAGTGGTGGAGATATAAAGATAAAATGGCTGATCCTCTTTAGGAGGGATACGAATAGGTAGAGAAAGAAGGTATTCTTTGAGTGAATCAAAATCTTGTTGATAGTACTTAGTCCACTTAAAAGATGTATCTTTTTTGAGAAGATGGTGAAAGGGTTGAGATCTATTTGATAACTGAGTGATGAAGTAACAGATAGATTAGAGCTTCCCTTATAAGCTACATATTTGATTAAGGTGGGTTGGAGGTGGCATGTCAAGGATCACTCTAACTTTGGTAGGGTCTACTTTTATTCCTTGAAGAAAGATGATAAATCTAAGAAGCTTTCTAGATAGGACCCCAAAAACACATTTCTTGAGGTCAAGTCAGACATGGAAATGGATTAGGTGCTAAAAGATAAATTTTTAGAACTTTTATATGATCTTTTTAGTATTTAGACTTCCTAACAAGACCATCTACATAGGTCTCTATGATTTTATGGATGTGATCAATGAAAGATGTAGGTCATCACACACTGGTAGGTTACCCCAGTGTTCTTCAGACCAAATGGAATGACCCTATAGTATAAGGTTCCCCATGGGGTGATGAAATAATTTTTATGTTAATCCATAGGGGAAATCAAGATCTAATTATATCTTGAGAAACTGTCCACGAGAGATAACTTCTCATGGCTAGTTGTAAGATCAATAATTTGGTCAATTCTAGGCAAAGGAAAGTCATCCTTTGGACAAGAAAGGTTGAGGTCATGAAATTTAATATAGAGGTGAAGTCCCCTTATGGGTTTATTGATGGGAGTGATATTTTAAATCCATTGGATATAGTCAATGGGTTGAATGAAATTGACAAATAAGAGTTACTCAATCTCTTCTTTGACTAGAAGGGTAATATGAGGATGTATCTTACAAATATTTTGCCTAACAGGGTTAGCATTGGGATAGATGATGATGTTGTAGAGGGCTATATAAGGATCAATTATAATCATATCCTGATAGAACCAATAAAATTCTATGCTTCAATCATGAAGGAAGGAGAGGTAATCTTGTTGCTTTGAGGAATCTAAATATTGATTGATATTTACAATGCAAGGGTTATCCTGAGTACCCAAGTTGACATCGACAGTGAATTAATTTAACACCATTTGGTTCTCAAGAGGAAGGGATTTATGGATAGAATAATCCCCCACACCAAGATAGGTGAGAATGGAATCATCATCCTAATGTTGTAGGGTGTGGATGGTAAGATAATCATCTTCTACCATTTTAAGATGAATCAAAGGAAAGGTTTTAGTTAGGCCACCCTTTTGATAGATCAAGGGTCCCAAACCAATGGTATTGACTAAAATAAAAGTTAAGAGGTATGGTTTTGAAATACTTTAACTTTGAAGGAGATAGTTTTGGTGAGGATAGAACATCCTTATCAATGGTGGTGATGGGTTTGGGTGAATTGGTGGGTTCTTTTGGTGGGACAAAGCCAAGGCCAAATAGCTCACAAGGTTTTTGGGTTAAGTCCAACTTCAAATATGGGTGGGTAAGGATAGGATTAGGAAGTACCCCTAAGTTCTTTATAGGTTTGATTAAAGAGGTGTAAGGTGATTTGATAATTTTGGATAGAGATGGTTTAGATGGTTCTCCCATGGTTTTAGAAGGAGAGGTGTTTGATGAATGGATTGAGGTGATGATATTTTTAATGGTGGATGAAACTAAGGTTAAAGGTTCATTATTTTTTTGATAGGGGAGCCCAAGACAGTTTTAAAAGGTGGCTCAATCCAAATCAAGTTCAGAGGAAAATTCTAGGATTTGTACTTGTCTAGAGAAGGGTTTGTAAATAGGTTTGGTTCCTTGGGCATTGGATTCAAATATTAGGACCATAGGTTGAGGTAAGGGAATGTTTTCTTCACCCTTATCCTTGATTAAAGGTTTCAATATTTGGGAAGATATTTCCTCCATAGAGGGAGTAGGTAAAGTGATCTCTCCTTATGGAATGGTTTCCAAAGAGAGAGTAGGTAATTCCATGATGGGGGAGGAAGGTGTGATGGAAATGATTACCTCCTTTGGTATTTATATCAAAGGAAAGGTGGGTAAGTTCTTTACCTCATCATGTGAAGGACAGGAGGTAGTTATTTCCTTTGTTTGGGTGTCTAAAAGAATGGAGGGTACTTCTACCACTTCAATAACTAGAGTGGAGGAAGAGGTAGTTGAGGTAATGGTTTCCTCAATGATAGGTTCATTGATAATTACATTGACCATATGGACCTCATGAGCATGAGATGATTATATTTTTTTATCATCATGGTTGATAGAAGGAGCATGATTGGGGAAGGGTTGTTAAAAGATGTCAAGTGACTGATTTAGGGGTGCATTGAGATTATCCAATGCAAGTTCTCCTTTATCAATCAAGTTTTGGACAATGGTGTTGAAGGTGATACACCTACTAACATCACGTCCAATGACATGGTGGAAATCACATAGATCATTCTCATTGTACCAACTAGGCATAGGGCAAGAAGCATCAAATTATTGGGGAGGTTTGATGGGGGGAATTTGTATGATGTTGGCCTTGAGAAACTTATCCAAAACTAAATCATATGACCCCCCTAATAGAGTGTATTATTTTGGGGTATCTCAATTTTGATTTTAGGTTATTTATTGGTGGAGTTAGAGGAGTTGGTTTGGTTGGGTTGGTTGACAACTGGAGGTGGAGCAGTTTTAAGGACCACCATGTTTGTAGTTGCCTTTGGTTTGGTGTTATGGTAATTATATTGTTTGTTGGTTTTGGATGCGGAAGGGTTATTGGATTTGAAGCTAAATTTTTTATTTCTTATTTTTAACTACCCCTCATTGATGGCTCTGATTTCTATTTTACATGTCATGGTGAAAGCCATGTCAAAGGTTCTAAAGGTTTGAACCTATAAAATAGGGGCAATGTGTTTGACACAATCCCTAGAGAAAAGTTAAATCAACTTAGGTTGGAGCAAGGAGAAAGAGATTTGGTTGATAAGACCTCTCCATTGAGCTATGAAATTATAAATTAATTCATCATCAAATTTCCTAATGGAATAGAGGTTGGTGATGGAGACCTTCTTAGATATATTGATTGAGAAGTGATCTAAAAAGGTTTGGGTGAGTTGGGAAAAAGAAAAGATGACATGCTTTGTGATATTACTATACCAATATAATGTTGGTCCTGATAAAGACATAGGAAAGGTGTGAAGGAAAAGATCATCATCATAGGCAACCAAGTAGCAAGAATTCCAAAATGCTCTTAAGTGTTGTTAGGGGTCCTCCTTACTTTGGATTTTAGAAAATTTGGGTAATTATCATTGAGGAGGGTAAGGTTAGATAAGGATGGATGGGTGAATGGGTTCATTATATATTTGGTCACAAGATAAGAGGTTGTGAGCCCTAGAGATAGATAACTCTAGGTTGGTCATTTTGTTCATCAACATTTTGACCAAATCTATTTGGGGTTGGGTAGCTCCATCATTGTATGGTAAGTTTTGTTGATGTTGGGTGGATGCAATATATGGATAATTGATAGAAGGTCATGAATATGTCACATGTTATTATGTGGTCATTGAGGTTTATGATGTGCCACATAAGGGTTAATGGGCACAAGAGGCTGGGTAGAAGATGGAGCTATGTATCCTTGTGGGTTAGGAATATAGCATGGATAGGGTGTCATAGGTATTTTTTGAGGGGTTGATGTGGGTTAGTTGGGAGGTATGATCAAATTAGTATATTGGGGAATTGATAGGGATGGGTTGAGGGTATGGATGGGTTAATTGGTTAGGGGTGAGTGGTGACTTTGGTAATGATAGGTGGAAGGGTAGAAGGTATAAAAAGCACCACATTTTGAAGTGGGGTAGAGATTGGTGGGTTGGTAGTGATAAGGGAAATAGTGGAAAAATGTGTAGAAGGTATCCCCACAGTAGATGGATCATGGGTAATTACAGGTAAGGTTAACCCTATGTTAGAGGAGTTATTGGTTGGTGTATGGGGTGTTTGGTTATTGGTTGGGTTGTTTGATTGAGTTTGGGTGGAGGTACTAGATGGATTATTGGTGGAAGAATATGCTTGTGTGATCATGGGTTGGGTAAAGGTAGTGAAAACCATAAGATGGGGAGGCATCCCATAAGGTAGATCACTAGGAGGAACCAAAGCAAGGGTGTAGTGAGACAAGGTGTTGAAGTAATGTTGGAGGGCCACAAGATTATTTTCAATAAAAGAGGTGAAATTTGCATCACTAGGGGAAACTATCTAAGGTATGTTAGGGGGGTATAAGGATGGGGAGAACACTCAACATCTAAGGTATACTCCATGGAGGAAGAAGAAGAAGGTGGCTCTTGGTTAGTTTGATTTCTCAACTGTTGTCTAGTAAATACCATGTGAGAAAGAGAAGTAAATAAAAGAAAGATCACAACTCAAACACAAAGAAAATAAAATAAAGATATTTCAAGGCAATAAAACATACACTAGATTGCACTCAAACTCCTAGGATATCTTTTATCTCACTTCTAGCTTATGCCTTAGTTGAAAAGTGCAAAGAAGAACTTGGCTTATAGAATAGGTACTAAAAAGGAAGTCTATGGTTGGTTTTAGGTTTTAAAGGATCTCAAAAGGATCTGTGTTGGAAATCAATACATGTCTTGGTATTGGGGCTTACCCCCTCATTTCACACACCACAATAATAAGGGTGTTAGGTGCTTAGCTAGTATATATTGATTTCCAGCATTTAGACTCAACCAAAGAGATAAGTTTTGGTTTCTCTTCTTGGTAATTACCTCCAAGTAAGATATCCAAATGGTGAAGGTAATCTACTAGGAGATGAAACCCTAGTTGAGCCTTATGTCAGTTGTTATTATTTTTTTATTGATTTAAGTGGTTTGGTATGGTGTGATAAATAATTGAAGCTATGATTAAATTGATTTGCCTTTAATTTTAACTATGTGAGATAAACATGAAAGCAATCAAAGTTTGCAAGGTTTATTTTATACCCAAAATAAATTTTGATTTCTTTATATGAGCATAGAATAAGAAAAAATAAGGCACCTATATGCTACTAGGTCCCACCAAGCATACCAGAATGTTTCTATCAATTTTTGTTTATTTCTTAGGAAAGAATAAGTAAGAGACTAGTAATAAGGGTGTGGTAGAAGAACCTATTTGTTTACATGTGCATGATCTAGATGATTGTGAAGAGATCTCATTTGTCTTAGGAAGATTGACCTATATATAATAAATCACTGATATAAAGGGATTATTAGATGGATAATAAGGTGGATTTCTTAGCATGAACTAGATCCAAGAATCGTAAGCTTACTAAGAGGCTGTCAATCCACACTCTTAAGATAATTAAGTTGAAAGCAATAGAAATGAAGTACTTGCATCAAATGATAAAATTAATTGAAAGAAAATGCAATAAGAAATAAATTCTTGATAAAGGAAATAGAGTAATCAAGCAAATAGTGGTTCAATACTAATGTTAAATAGGTTAGGTTGGGTTCAAAAAATAGGTGGGGTCTATGTATATAGGTAGGGACACAAAAAATGGAATTTGGTTGAGGGTAGGTAGGTGGAAATAACTTGTTGTTATTTATTACAATAATGATCATCAACAGTTATGGAGACCTTTAATGATTATGGTGATCATTGATGGTTGAGTGACCGTCAGTGGTTGAAGGTAACCATCGATGATCAGGATGATTGTTGATGGTTATTGTAGATTCTAGGTATGTTCAAAAAATAATATGGTTTAGGTTGTACAAAGGGGTCAGTAAATCTTCTTGGGGTCTAATTAAGGTCAGGGGGTCATAAAATATGATGCAGAAGGGTTAGGGTCAAAAACAAAATAAATAAAGCTTGAAAACCATAGATATATTTAGTTGGTTACTTGATGGCTAGTAGATGATCCTAGATTAATTTTGGTAGAGTAATGGTACTTCACCCGAAGAATAATTTTGGTAGAGGTTTTGGTCTCTATCTTAGTTTCTAACTTGATGAAGGAGGAACCTACAAATAAGTTTGATAGCTCTTAATGACTACTATTTGCCTAATTACTTAATTGTTAAAATGGATAGATTGAAAAGGATCCTTTTCACTTCATACTCCCCTCCTTTTATAGGTAAAGAGAGATGGGGGTGGAAGGTTCCATAAGAGGTTTATTTAGTTGTTGTGATGTGTTAGCTTTCCATCCATACTATATTTTGACATGTTATATTTCACATAGCTTAAGTTGTCTTTGTGGTTAGGTGGGGAAGACTTGACCATCAACGATTAGGGTGACCATCGGTGATCAAGGTGACCATCAAAAATTGAGGGTTAAAGGTTAAGTGGGGTAAAAGGGGTAGGTTATTGATTTGGTTTAGATATTTAGCTAAACTAAATCAGGTTCATGGTTGGAGGTTGGGATATGGTTTGATCTAGGGGTTTTTTGACATCTAAAACCATTATGTTCAGTTTTCTAGTGTCTACATCCCTACAGTCTATCTTGATAGGCTCCTGCACTCAAGCCATGTGGTGGCCTCACATTCATATTTAGGGACATTGAATCTTTAACATTATGCACACTATTGATCAAATTTTACATAGTTTGAACACACTTTGTCAATTTATCTGGTAGTTATCATGGTTGTGATACTTGACAACTTATCATTAACTTTCAAGATTCACTAACTCATTGACTTCTCACTCACCATCAATTTGATTTGATATGATTAAATGTGCTTCATTGATCTGTTTGGGCCCACTGGCCTTATCATTCTATGTGCACCATTAGATCTTCATTTGGGTAGCTAAGATCTTGACACTTGTCAACTCCACATTCATCCTTGGAAACTTTTGAATCCAAATAACTATTCATCTTGACTTTTATTTGATGTCCCCATGAACATCTAAATCTACTTGTTTAACTTTGAATGATTGTATCATGAGATATAAAAATCATTAAGATACCAAATTTGTAGAGGATGATCTAGGCATGAAAAAAATCATGTCCATGTAATTCTTTGACCTTGGTTGATCTTTAAAGTACATTTATGAGATACACTAGAGGACTATCTTATTCATTTTTACAAGGATTTCCATGATGGTCTAACTCCTAAAGATCATCAAATACACACCTTAAGATTGATTAAAGTGTGTCAAAAATCTTGAAAATGCTATGTGATCTCCTCTTGAAGTCCATATTTTCCTTGTGACATTGGATCACTCTTTAATCAGGACCTTACTTAGCTTGTTATTTTGGTTTAGATAAATTTTGGTATGTAGGCCAAATTTGGACAACAATAATTAAAATGGAATAACCATGATGTGAAAAAAATAAAAATTTATAGGTGACAAGCAATGAAAGCAACACTCTAAATTTGAAACTTTAAATGGATACTAAAATAAAGGAAAAGTAAACAGTGACACTAATATCAAAACACTATATTATTGGACAAAATATTTGAATCAATAATTACAACTAGAAAATTCACTTCTTTTTCTAGGAGAGAGCTGATAGATATATTCTTTCTATCATGGGTGTGCATGAGAATAATTATAATGAATTATATTTTTGTTCTAGAACTATAAAGAGATTGAATATCCCAATATCGAAGAAGAGTAGTTACTTAAAATTTGAAACACTTGTTTTTATAGAGTAGAATAAAAATCAAAGGTTTTCCCTCACAGAGAATTGATTATATATGTTTTCATCTACTATGAAGTTAGGCATGGTAAAAATTATTCTATAAAGGTAAAAATTGTTTCAGATATCTCTATATTTTCCATCAAGAATATGTTGAGACTACTAGAACCTAAATGGATTTATTCAAAGTAATGGATAGTGAATTGGTAGGGCATGCACATAATTCATAAAATATTGATGAAATGGAGTGAGAACCCCAAATCCTAGATTAACAATCAATATTATTTTACTATGTGATAATTTTTAGAGTGCTTGTTTGTGAATCCATGATTTTAATCAATAGGCTATTTAGGAAAGATAAATTTTACCATGTTTATGTGTCATAGGTATATTTATACAAGGAAACTAACACACTAACCTTCATACACTCAAATTCCCAAGTTTTGTTTGATATAGTTGAAAGGGGATGATTAGATGAGTAGGTCTAGGGATTAGGTAGATTAAGTTAAGGTATAGGAATGGAATTTTGGATGATGGGTGACAAAGTATGCTTGTGTTGATACCAGAATATCTCACTTACATCATTTTAATCATTAAAGTTGAGATGAAAAAGAGCTCAAATGACCCTTAGTATGAGTGAGGATGATATATCAAAGCTCTTGGTTTATATTATGTATGAGAAATTGGGTGTAACTAGGGTGGATGACTCTAGGAAACTGATTAAATCTATTAGGTTAACTATGTCCAGTCACTATCATATATGAATTAAATAAAATATGACAAGGTTAGTCTCAAGAATTAAGAGAATAAGGGTTATATATGTCTATATTTTCAAATCAATGTATTGATGACCTCACATATGAATAGGTCTAATGATAGACTGTGGGAGTGGACATTGAGTTGGTTAATGATCAAATGTGGAATGGGAGTGCAATGGATGAATTATAACCTAAGCCCAATGTTTATGTGACTTTGAATGTTACTATTGGCAATTGGATTTATAAATCCATGAAATATATCTTCTTTAATGAGGAATGGTCACTTTAGAAATGTCATCCAAATAGAAAAAAAAATGATGTACCTGATTGCTTAAGTATAGCTTATATAGATAGTGGTTTGAAAGGTGCACTTGCTATTTTTTGAGTTCAAAATTAAGTTTTTTTATTTTACATGTCTTTAAAATTATTATTTTTTATTATAGTTAGTGTTTTGGTGATGTTTTTGTAGAGAAACCAAACAACACTACTTGTAAAAAGTGAAAGTGCTTGTAATGAATGAAATAAATGAAACACTACTTTTGTATTTTCCAAATAAAGAAGTGAAACTATCATGTGATAAAAAAACTCCAACATTCAAATGAAAATAAAATCTAAAACCTAGATAGCACAACTTATAAGTAGTTATAAATTAATTTGTACATGCAAGCTAGGAAACTAGTTTTAAAACCTTTGAATGATTGTTGGTAAAACTAAATGATAAAAATTCAAATCAATGGAAGTATAAAGTTATGAATTTTCTAATTTTTTTGATCTAAAACATCATTTATTCACTATATGAGAGAAAGAAACTAGATTTAATATGAAATTTTTGATTTGTATAGGTTTTCTAGGTTTTGGTGTGCGTGTGTGAGTGTATGCTTGAGAATGAAAATAGAAATTAATTTTTTTTATTAAATAGAAAATTGTTTATATTTAATTAATATAACCTATATTTAATACAAGACTATTATTTTTTAAAATATTTTACATGTAAGTGGAATTGAAATATCTAAACTACTTTTTTGAGTGCAAAAAAAAAGAGAGGTGAAGGGTTTTTTTTAATTTTCATTTACATTTTCTAAACATTTTGGAATAAATAATAATAATAATAATAATAATAATAATAATAAATTGAAAGTAAAACGTCGAACATAATAAATAGACAAACCAAAAAGTGTTGATGGGTTGTTTAGTACACCAACTTAAGTATGGTGTAAATCCACCTAACCTTTTATAAAATGAGATAAAAAATCCCCAAGGTCTACTATTTATAGGTCTTATATTTCAAGGTAACTTTGTAGTTTCTATAAAATTGTTAAATTTCAAAGGGTCTATTTGAAATAAACTCAAATAAATGATAAGTATGTTAGAGGTACAATCACTAGGGGGTGAATCAGTGAGCCTAGATATTTCAATTTCAATTTTAGTCCTTTAAAATATTAACCAATCAACATATATCAACTTGATCAAGAATCATTAACAAGAGAGTTCAAACATTCAATGCATACACAAGATCAAACACATAACACATAGTTCCTATGGGAAACCCTCATGGGGAATAAAATCCACTCTCAATATTATAACATAAATGGACTATTTTCCCATAATAAATTACAAACAAGAGACTGATCAACTCCTTTGTACCATCAAACCTTGATCATATCCTCCTAACCAAAGGTATTTAGTGAAACACCTATTTTATAAGGAGCAACTACACATAAGAAATATCAAATCCTTTAAACCTTCCTTTGAACACTACCACCTCAGAATTGATGTCTTCAACACTTGATGATGGATCTTTATTTATCACTCTTCACCTTCACTCTTTCACCCAATACTCCTTATTGGCAAAAGTACATTACATAATTGTACCAACACACAAAGATCAATTAGGACACATTACATATCCCATTTAATCCCAGTCTCTAACTCTTTACTCACACTCACTTCAACACAATTGAAAAAATTATGTCACCATAAAAACAATCTAACCATGAGGTCATTCACATAGACCATACACTTATCTACCTCACAAACCAACCTCTAAGCTCACACAAACATCACCTATCCTTTTCTCACACTTCAAATCATCAAACCTAAAAGATCAATTGTTATGACATAGAAATATGAGTTATAGGTCATACATACAATCATGTTCCATCTCTACTCATTAACCCATCCACTGGGCACACATCCTTTATTTGCTCATTAATTTTTCACTCTACTCCACTCACACAAGCCTCTTTTCTCATCTTCAACCTGCAACAAATCTATTTTACTATCAAAATTATGACCTATAGGTCATACACATAGTCCTCAATTTTCTCTATTTAGCAACCCAACCATTATGCACACTCAATCTCCTCTTTTCTTCACTTTAACAAATATTTTCCATACTTAGGCCTCTACAAATCTCTCTCTTAAAATCTATAGAAACCACCATCTTTGATTTCACACTGTATATAACAAACATGAATATCAAATATTTGGTTAGCTATTACATTTACCTTACCCTTAATTCTTCTCTAATATTAATACACATCTCAAAATAATCTTCATAGGTCATCCATAGATTCTATGGGTCACCCTTAAGTAACTACACCTTTTAATAAGGCCCTTATAGCTCTTATAAGTCTCATGGAGACATATTCATCCTTTTATCACTTCATTGATTCAAAAAAGAACACAAGATCACTTTCAAATACATGGTTCCACTCCTTGTGTCCCCTTTGACATCCTCAAATGATCATATTCATCTTTTCTCACCTTTATATATGCTCAAACAATTCAAACACTGACCTAATACATAGGATAATCATGAATGATACATAGTCAACTTATTGATAATTTTTCATCCTCAATATAGATTGATCACATATCCAAAATCCATATAGAGCATCCTCATGTATTCTACAATGCTCCCCAATATCCAATTCATCAATATATATTGAAACAATATCAAAACAAGCTTAATTACTCTTCTCAAGTCACTTGCATACCAAACATGAACACACAATCAACTTGAAAATTAATATATTTTATTATACACACTTAAAAATATTTAAATAAGGTTCATTATATGAACTATATATTCCTCTTCATCTTTTATTGTTACAGCATGATCAAATTCATCCTAGATCAAAAGATATGGCCCAAAGACTAGACACTAGTTTTTCCCTTGTTAAATTTGAATATTTAAATGACAACGATCACTGTTAAACTTCACCACTTTACTTACATCTCATGCCCTCACTACTCAAATCAAATACACACCATTTATCTTGTTCTATCTTTAACACATAGGTGTTGATGCTCAAATTTTAAACACTTTGACCTCATCTCTTGCACCCTTGCAATATTTACTCATTATGCACTGTCGATCTTTGTAGATCAACTAGGTCTTTCACTAACAATGCTCACTATTCAATAAATTTTTATGAACACCCACTCACTATTGGGATCCATATCCTTTACCTTTTATCAGTCATTAAATAATGTGTACTTCTTTCCATCTCACTGCTTCTTAACATCTTAGAGCTAATGCACTCCTTTGATCTTTTGTATGATGCTTGATCTTTATCTTTGCTAAACAACTATCACATTGACCCATTTGACTCTAAGTGAACCATTGGATTTGGAAGTACATACTACCATGAACCAATTTTATCTCCACCAGGTCCATATCATTAACATCATACAAATTGACTATGGGAACCAACTATAATATGCTTGGAAAGCCTACTTTACACACACACACACACACACACACACACACACACACACACACACACACACACACACACACATATATTGCCTCAATCAACCTCATGACCTCACATATATAAAATATGAACAGCTTTCATAGGGGAATCCAACCATGTCACAAACTACTCTTGAAACCTTCACACATGTAAGATATAACACCATTAATCTTCTTACTCAATTTTTTTTACCATAGAGCCAGCTATGCTTAGAACTACCTAAAAGGCCAACTTTGCTCATGCATATATTTTGATACATTTCATCACATGATCTAAAATTTAATGAAAATAAACTAGGATCAAAACTAAACAAACCCATATGATGACCTTCTATATAAACATCCACATGTGCTAGATATTCCATTAATAAAATTCTTAATCGACTACTTCTTACCTCATGCAAATTTGGCTATGGAAAAACACTATCAAAATACCTGGGAGAAAAACTTTGCACTCACATATATTTAACTACACTTAGGTGCATGACCTAGGATTTATCACATAGAAACTAGGGACTAATTTGATCACAACCATATGACCAAATCCCTTTAATTCATCGACATATGGTAATGTTGATATATCAAACAACCTACTCAGATTTTTTGCCACTGGACCCAAAATGTCTAGATGAAAGATATGGACAACCAGATGAAATTCACTCATGTACATAATAACTTAAAGCATATATAACATCTTATGGACCTATTTCACATTCTCTAATCACCATACTCATCCTTGAACATCTCTAATCATGCCAAAACTAAAAATCAACCAAGCCATATTCAAGCACACTAGGACAAACACATTACACACTTTATCATTATCACTTAGACTATTAAATCACTTCATCCACTCACCAGGACACCTCCATGACATCATTGACAACTCTCCAACAATCTCCCCCTTTGCAATTGATGTTAACACACATCATTCAACTCACTTTATCTCTCTTTAAGCACTCTCACAATAGAAACTTTCTCCCCCATTGACACATGATAAAGTGGGAAAAATATGATCCTAAGGACATAAAAATACCACCAAAAGGAAAGTACCATCTTAGAAAGATGATCCAAACTCCCCCTTACCTTGATCCTACCTCTTCTTGCCTTGACACCTTCTTCTTGCTCCATTTCAACACTTTTCTTCAACCAAGCACTACAAACAATGAATAAATAACAAACAAAAACATATAAATCTGATGGAACACATCAATGAACATCTAATAGGGACTCCCCCTAATAAATTTTAGTAATTATACATTTTGAGCATCTTCAAATATCCACACACCATCTACCACATATGCTAACTAGCCTTCTCTCTCAAGCTACTAAAAGGAATACCAATATAAATTCATGCCACTCACCAAATATTAAAAAATCTCTCAAAAAACCTAGTAAATCTCCATGAAATAAACATACCTTGATCTTTTGGAAAAACTGAGCAAAAAGTACTTTTCTTCAAATTAGGTCTGTCTAACCTCCTTATTGCCCTACTTGGAACTTGAAGAGCCCATAATTTTTAGTAGACACATCTTAAAGACTGAAAAATTCATATCTAGAGAATTATCATATGGCCCCTAAATCACACCAATTTTCATCACCAAGATCATCCTCTGTAACATACTTCTTTCATAAACCTACTAGCAATTAGCCCTCCATATTGAAAAAAACTTGAATAACTTGAAAAATGCAAACCTTAAAATATCTATGAATATTTATTTGAAAACCCATTTGGCCCATCAAACATATTAAGAAGCCTTAAACCATAATTCACAAGGCAAACCACTTTTCTAGCAGAGCCCAAAACCTTAGAATCTTGAAACACACAAAGTCAACAAACCTCCTTCTGGTCAACGTACACCTCTAAAACTTATTTCACACCTAGATACACCCATTACACAATTATATAGAAATATTTGAGATTCCTTACCTTTGGTAACATAGAACTATTATAACCCATTTTAGGCTTGCTTGCCCTTAAGCCAAAAACTGATAAAAATTGATTGCACTAAAAAATCTTCAATTGGCACAAAACATACCTTTAGACCACAAAAGCACATATATCACATCACAAAGAAATTCACTAACCTTTCTGAGGACTAAACACTTCTTGACATTACATCAAATATATTATGCTATCTAGAAACACCCATTTTGATCTTGTACTATAGATCTTTCACAAATCTCTTAAAAAATCTCATGATCTTGTTGCTCCACCTAACTTCATGATTCACCTTTTTTTCATACCTTCTCATTAAAAAATATATGACAAATATCAATCTTTCTCTAATTGAAACGTGTCTCCTTGAAGCCTAGATAGAGACACCCTAACCCACAATGTCCTAGAATAATATGAAACTAGGAGTTGCCCACAACTCATCATATTCTTTTTCCTTCTTGGGCATATGATATGGATAGCTATTATTCTTTTTCTTAGGCTTATAACTATCCTCAATTATTACCTTGGATTTCTCCTTGAGCATGATTCAAACTAACTTTTTTATTTTCCTTTTCTATTTAGACAATTGACATATTCTCTACTTCAAATTTATCAACAAAAGGTGATAATAGAAACTCTTGACTTTCCTTCACTTCTAATCCTTTTTCCACATTGATAACTAATCCGTCAAGACTCTTGGACACAATAGGATTAGTATCCTTATTCTTTACTAACTCAAGTCTCCATACCATAGTTTGACTCTTCTCATCTTCTAAAGCCAACTTACTAACTTGACTTTTGAGTTTAGAGTAATCTAAAACACATTCTTTTAAAGAACCTTTCTTATCAACCTTTGGACTAATGTGATTAACATTGATAATCTCTAGTGTCCATAGCCAATAATGACCTTTCTTATGCATAAATAAAGCTTCATGCCCTTTGAGATACCTTAAGGACATATTACCTCCACTTGGACAAAATTTAGCAGAGTGTCCAACCTTATGACAACTAAAACAAGTAATGTGTTTCATACCTTTTGATAGATTTGAACTATGATCAATATTTATCTAAATACTCATTCTATCATGACTCCATTAATATCCATACTTGATTGAATTCCTTATGCATTCCTTATCTCTATGACCATACTTATTACATGTATAACAAAGACCTTGAAAAGAACTTGTATACCTTATTGCATTTGGTTATCTAACAGATCTTCTCACATTTTTCTTGGCCTGATCTGAATTATTTTGATCTTATTTAAGCTTACTTATATTGACAATAAATTGTTCATGCTCATCAATCAATGAACCTACCTTGGTTTCGAATTGAATGCTCTCATCCTCTTTATCTATTATACTTAAAATTGCATCCATTAACTAACCTCTGAGAACTTGGATAGTTTCTTTATCACTCTTATCTTCTTTAGCTTTGTCATCCTTTATTCTACATGCTTGTTCTATCAAACTTCCCTCAAGAGAATTGGCTTGTGATTTAAGACCTTTGATCATATTCCTCATTTAATGATTCCACTTCTACTCTTTTAGCTCACCAAGTACATTCATGAGCTCAGCTTCTAGATCAACTTCTTCTTCCTTGTTGTCATCTTCTACATTGTTATAGTAATTTTATTTATCAAACATGATGTCCTTTTCTTTTGAACACAAACTTGTCTTGGCATCTACTAACTAAACCTTGAGATCATTGATAATATTCTCATCTTCTTTGGCATATTTATTCAAAGTACATATACATTCTTTAAGTGCCTTGATCACAGCCTTCCACTATTGATTTTATTTCTTCAAATACTTAGCCATATTTATACCTACATAGGATCACCTTTAATCTATTATGCTTCCTCCAAAGGACCCACTCTATTAACAATTATTAGAGTTACAATCACTGGGGGGTGAATTAGTGAGCCCAAATATTTAAATTTCAATTATAGTCCTTTAAACTATTAACCAATCAACATATATCAACTTGATCAAGAAGCATTAACAAGAGAGATCAAATATTCAATGCATACATAAGATCAAACACATAACACATAGTTTATATGGGAAACCCTCATGGGGAATAAAACCCATGATCAATCATGCAACACAAATGGACTACTATCCTATAATAAATTTCAAACAAGATACTGATCAACTCCTTTATACCAACAAACCTTAATCATATCCTCTTGACCAAAGCTATTAATTAAAACACCTATTTCACAAGGAGTAACTTCCCCTAATAAATATCAACTCCTTTATTCCCTCCTTTGAACATCTCCACATTAGAACTAATTTATTAAACACCTAATGATGGATCTCTATTTATCACTCTTTACCTTCACTCTTTCACCCAATACTCCATGTTGTCCAAAACACATTATATACTTGTAACAACACACAAAAATCAATTAGGACACATTACATATCCCAACTAACCCAACTCTCTAACTCTTCACTCACACTCACTTAAGCACCCTTAAAAAAATTCTATCACCATAATATCAATCTGACCGTGAGGTCATTCACATAGACCATAATCTGATCTACCTCATAAACCAACCTCCAAGCTCACACAAACATCATCTATCCTTCACTCACACTTCAAAGCATAAAACTTATAAGAGAACTTATTATGACATAGAAATATAAAATAAATTTCATACACACAATCATGAACCACCTATGCTCATAAACCCATCCATTGGGCACACTTTTTCTCTTTTCTCCTCAGCTCTTCACTCTACTCCACTCACATAAGCCTCTTCACTCATCTTCAACCTGAAAGAGTTCTATTTTACCATTAGAATTATGATCTATAGGTCATACACATAGTCCTCAATCTACTTTACTCATCAACCCAACCATTGGAAACACTTAGTCTCCTCTTTTCTTTGCTTCAATGAATATTTTTCATGCTCAGGCCTCTACAAATCTCTCCCTTAAAATCTCTAGAAATTACCATCTTTGATTTCACTATATATAAAGAAAACATGAATATCAACTCTTTGGTTAGCCATTTCATTTGAATTAACCCTTAATGATTCTCTCATATTAATATATGAATCAAAAAAATATTCATAGGTAAGCCATAACATCTATGGGTCAACCTTAAGTAGCTATACCATTTAATAAGGACTTTATAGCTCTTATAGGTCTTATGGAGACCTATTCATCCATTTAACACTTCATCAATTAAAAAAATAAACCAAGACCACTTTAAAATACATTTTTCAACTCCTTATGTCCCCTTTAACATCTTTAAATGATCATAGTCATCTTTTCTCACATCTGTATATGCTAAAACAATTCAAACATTGACCTAGTATACAAGAATATCATGAATGAACATATAGTCAACTTATTAAGCATTTTTCATAATAAATATATATTTATCACATATCCAAAATCCATAAATAATATCATAATAGATTATAAAACACTCCCAAATATCCAATTCATCAAGAGATATCAAATCAGTATCAAAATAAGCTCAATTACTCTTCTCAGGTCACTTGTCGAACAAACATGAACACAGTCAAATTTAAACATTAATATATTTATTTTTACACACTTCCAAATATTAAATTTAGGTTTATTATATGAACCATAGATTCCTCTTCATATTTACTTTTTACATCATGAGCATATTCATCCTAGATCAAAAGATATGGCACAAAGACCAAACATGGTTTTTTCCCTTGTTAAATTTGAATATTTAAATGATAACGATCACAGTTAAACTTTGACCACTTTGTTTGCACCTCATGTCCTCAATGATAGATCAAATACACACCATATATCTTGTTCAATTTTTAACACATAGGTTCTAATTATCAAACATTAAACCTCATTCACTTTGACCTTATCTCGTGTACCCTTGTAATGTTGACTCAATATGCACCATCGATCTCTACAAATCAACTAGGTATTTAACTAAAAACACTTACAATTAAATCAATATATATGAAAACCCACTCACCATTAGATCCTTATCCTTTAAATTTTATAATTATTTAAATAACATTCACTTCTTTCCATGTCGCTACTTCCTAACATCTTAGATCCAATATGCTCCTTTGATCTTTTGTAAGATGTTTGATCTTTATCTTTGCTAAACAACTATCACATTGACCCATTTTAATATATGTGTACCATTATATATATAAGTATGAACTCTCATGATCCATTATATCTCCACTATTTCCAAATGTTTAACATCATAAAAATTGACTAAGTATGGGGACCAACTACAATATGCCTAGAAAGCCTACTTTACACAGATATATTTTTTGCCTCGATAAATATCATAACCTCACATTTGCACCATATGGTCACCTTTCATATCAAAATATCACCATGTCATAAATTTCTCCTAAAACCTTCATTAATTCAAGATATAACACCATTAATCTACTCACTTAGATTTTTATACCACAGAGCTAGCTATGCTTAGAACTGCTTGGAAGGCCAACTTTACTCATGCATATCTTTTGACACACTTTATGGCATGATCTTAAATATATAAAAAATAAATTAGTCTCAAAATTGAAAAATCCAATATGATCACCTTCTCCATAAATGTCTACATGTTTGAGATATGACACCAACAAAATGCTTACTCAACTATTTCTTACCTCATACAAATTTGGCTAAGTATGGAAAAACACTATCAAAATGCTTGAGAGCCCAAATTTTCACCCACATATCTTTAACTACATTTAGGCACATGACCTAAGATTTAATTCATAGTAAATAGGGACTAATATTATCACATCCATATGAATAACTCCTTTTGACTCATCCACATGTGGCAATGGTGATGTCATCAAACAACCTACTCAAATTTTCTACCACTGGACCCAAAATGTCTAAATTAAAGTTATGGACAACCAAATGAAATCCACTCATGTACACAAGAAATTAAATCATATATAACTTCTTAGAAACATCTTACACATAATCTAATCACCATACTCATCCTTGAACATCTCTAATAACACAAAAATTGAAGATCAACCAAGCCAACTTCAAGCACACTAGGACAAGCACATTGCATACTTTGTCATTGTCACTTAGGCTATCAAATCACTTCATCCACTCACCAAGACACCTCCATGACATCACCATTACATCATTGACAACTCTCCAAAAAGGTCTGGTTTAGTGGAATAATTACTCATACAATTAAAAAAATAAATTTATCGTAAAGATATTGCTGATTCAATAATTTTTCATTGAATATATGGGTTTAAAAATACATTAACAATAATAAAAATATTTTCAATCAAGTTAAACCTTGTAAACATGGATTTTTACTTTCAAATCTATTCTACCTACTCTAATATATGTATAAAAAGATTAAAATATGAGGGTAAAGAGAAAGATGTAAGCCTATTTTATAACTAGAAAAAAAATTGATTCATTTGACTTAGATGAACTCCATGGAACCGATCTATTGTCTATATAGTATGCACACAACCATGAAAAAATATGATGTAATAATTTGAGGTATTCAACTATGAATAAATATGAATAAAATCACCATATACATGCATAGATAATGAACTTTGTCCTTCATTACCTTCCAATTCAATATGTATTTGCTTGAAAATTAGTGTTTAGATCCACAAAAATCAATGGAATTATAGTAAATTCTTCACAAAAACATTTCTCATAAGAAACATTAACTTAAGAAAGAAAGAAATTACAAGAAATAATGTTCAGTTCTCTATTATAATTTCTAACACTATTAAACTAGCTCATAATTCAATCTTATTATTGGTCTTATATAGACTTTAAATAATCTTATCCACCCACCAAGTGGTTATAAACATTGATTAATAGGCACCAAATAATTCATAAATTCAATATGTGATTATCTTCAAGATAAAAATGTATTTTTTGAAAAGACCCTTTTCAATTAAATATTAGTAATACGATAATATTAAACTAATGCATCATTTGAACTCACACAGGTCTAAGTGAATCTTAGTCCTTTTTATAGGTTACCATTGTATAAAATGTTAGGGTAAGTTTTATCTTCTAGCTATGAATACTTCTCTTGATAGTTGATTAAATGGTTTATTATGTTAATCATGTCTAGTTATGGCATTTTTTTCCTTTTGTGATCCTTGCTTGTCCGATCTTGATTCACATGTTATTTTTTTGACTCAACCCACTATTTTGCATGCCTTGAAATCTATTTCCATAATATTTTGTACACTAGACAAGGATATATTCAATAAATTCACAAATGTGATTGGATTCACAATCCAATTCCTATATTTTGATGGTCTAGACAGGAATCAATTTTATCTTCTAGGTCTATTTGTGTAGGTTTACATATCTTATTTGTAAAAAATCACTCCATGTGTCCACATCTCACTTATCTAGTAAAGCCATCATGTTCATGATATGTTAAGATCATGCTACGTGTCAACTTCTCACCAATTCATAATATGTTGATGGTCCCAAGGTATTAACTTTTCTCTAGACTATGGTGTAGTGAGATATTGATATGTGGCAAGATATCACTCATTTGGAGCTTCATATGTCCTCATTCATTATTCCATGTCTTACATACCCTAAAGTCTCAATATTGTGCCATGTGGCATCATCTCAAAGACTCACTTGAATTTGGCCTTGTCGTATTACTCTTACTTGAACTTGAGCATGGAGAAATGGGAAAATTCCACATGTTATCATCTCATTTTCTCAAAATATTTTCTTCTTACCCATTATGTCTTGATCATCTTAAGGATCAAAAAAATAGGATTGCACCACATGGTATCATTCTAGGTATTTAGAGGGTTAAAGGGTGAATTATTTATCCCAAGTGTTCCAAAAATATGAAGCTATAGAATTTTTACAGGTGGCAACATCTCAATGAATATGAACCTACAAGAAAAAACTAAACGTTAGTTTTTTAACATATAAACTAGTCATTAGACTAAATTTTTCATTAAAAATGACTAAACCAAAAATCTTAGAACCAAAAGGAGAAAATATTATGAATATGGATAAATGAAAGAGGCCTTTTCCATCATACAAACCTAAATTGATCCATTTAAATATGAAAGACAAAATCAAGACAAAATCACATAAACATAATTAATTTAGTCTATTTCAAAGAAAATTAACCATGACTAAAGATAAAATAGAACATGAAAGTAACCACTTACAACCAAAATAAGGGAAAAATAGGGAAACCCCAAAGATAAAATAAATCACTATATAATTTAATCTATTAATTGATACAAGCACAATGACTATTTTTAAAAAGTAAACTACATAAATGATTAGTTTATGCATTCAAAAATGATCAAAAGATAAGCTAAATTACTAATAAGGGAGGATTAAAACAAAATATTGAAACAATTCATTAATCTATTAAGTCTTAAGTATAATATCAAGTGTGATGGTTTTGATGGGCTAGATGGCCATCAAATTTAGGTTCATGTTATGTTGACATGGAGGCCAACGTGTCATCTAGTTGATAATCCATACCACATGACATTTGTTTGCTCATTTGGGATCTAAATTAATGTCTACTTGGGTGATGACTTATATGATCATGATGGAATGAGATCCTGACACTTGTCTAAATATTTCTCATTTGGATCCTTGAAGAAGGCTTGAAAGCATATGGATCATCTTCAGAAAGTGAATAAATATGATTTTTCCACATGGCATGATCCTAAGAATTTGGGAGGTCTATTATTGGTTGGAAATATACAAAGATTCTTGGGGTATTAATGAAGTGGTATCACACCACATGATGTGATCATGTACATCTGAGAGGTCTAAAGCCTAGGATTGTATGTCTAGAAGGCACAATAAATCAAGTAACCATAATTATGACACTCTTTAGCATCCTAGTTATCTATGAGGTATATGGTTAGTGGAAAAAATTGAGAGGACCTTGAAAAGTGAGCAACTAGGATTGAGCCACACATTCTCATCTTGTTTACCTAGGGGACCAAAAAGATTTATAAAAATGACTAAGTCCCAAAAAAACTAAGGGAGCAAGTGACCAACACTTAGAATCTCCTTGCTTTCCTAAGGACTCATGGGAAGATAAGAGACTGTTAACTCATGGGGAAATTAAAGAACCATTAGATTTCAAATTCAAACCTTGAACAAAAATGACTAAGGAAAAACAAAAGGAAAGACAAAAGGAAATAAACATGTACATAAAAAATAATCTTTTACTTTAACTTAAAATTAAAACCAATCCATTATTTAAAAGCGATTAAGACTTAAATTAAAACCATATCAATACTAAATCATTATACTTTGGCAAAGGGTCAACTATGAACCTAATTAATATAAAAAACACCATGAAACCCTTGAAACAATAAGATAATTTGCTTGAACATAAGCTGAAATGGCCCACAAATTGGAGATTTTAAATACATTTTAGAATATTGGGCAAAATGGATCAAAATTTATTAAATTTATGCAAACTCAAATAATTATTTCAATGAAGCCTCAATTACAAAATCTTTATACCAAGTACCTACAATAGACATTGTAAGTTCATACTAAATTTAAAGGGTGAATTCAATATAATATAAAAGATACAACTTGTCAAGGACTCTTTTCAAATCAAGTCAATAACAACTAGAAACCCAAGGCTTAGACTTGATCAAATCAAAGATTAGGCTCTAGAGTAAAAATGAGAAGTTCCTTGATTTCTCAACATGAAATTAGGGTGTGTTGTGCAAGTAATAACATGAAGGTAGAGAGATAATGATTGTAATCAAACCATTCTAAGTTAGTTATATATTTTATTTCCAAATATAGACCTTAGGGAATTGGTTAAAAAAGGATGAAAGAAAAGAAGATAAAAAAGACACAATCTTGAAGAAAATAATTGATAAATAATTGATGGACTTATTCATGAATAACAAAGAGTTGGTTGTTAATTATTTGAATTATCCTCTCTAAGATTGTGTATAATGACATGAAGATGATCACAAATTGAAGAAAGATATTTTTTAAAACTCAAAGTAGGTAGGTAAGGAATCTATAAAATTTGAAAGCTTCAATTTCTAATACAAATTTTGAATCCAAAAATCAAAGGAAAATTAAATAATTGTAAGAGAAGAAAGGAAGATGCATGTACAAGTCAACTAAATCTTGGATTTATTTAGAAGTGATAAGGATTAGAAATATATATTATGGCTG
>JARHVA010001590.1:1900000-1962500 GCA_037957365.1 Torreya grandis
CGACGTCGGTCTTCAGTCGACCGATGTCAGTCACTGAAACCCTCTGTCTGCCGAGGTCGGTTCCTGCACTGATCTGTACGAACCCGTACGGATTCTGTACGGCCGCAAATTAAGCACAACTTCCCTGTTTTCAACCCCTGATCTGAAGATATATGTCTCTAGCACAGTAGATCTCTAGCTGTATAATTTATTGAATCAAAACATAAAGCAATAAATACCTGGAATATCTGTGATAACTTCTGTGTGAAGTTATCTCTCAAACTTGAAATTCTGTGATAACTTCTGGATGAAGCTATCTCTCACTTTGGCAATAGATCAGCTGATATTCCACAGCCTCTTAATTGCACACACTGAAGAGGGAACGTTCTCCAATGCAAATGGAATCCTTGAACCCTAGGCTCAGTCTTCACAGAAGAAATTCTCAAAATCAATATCAATATTCAATAGCATAATCCTCAATGGCCTCCCTGAGAAACCCTTATACCCTCCAAAAAGATATGCTTGCCCTAATTAGGGTTTCTTAAATTAGAATTAGGGTTTCTAATTAAAATTAGGCTAAATAATTAATATTTGATTAAATAAATCAAATATTAATATCTCCCTCAATACATGTCGGATCCACGAACCGATCGAAGCTAGTGAATCAGGGAGTGATTCCGCACATAACCATACCATAATAAAGGCGCTCCGCTGCATATCAAATATCCCTAAAAAGTAGGAGCTCAGGCCAAATGTGTCTGAAATACCCTGAATGAAAATCAAATGTAGAAATCCTGTGAATCAAAGTCGAGCCAAGCTCCATTATGACCCTCTATCCATCTTATTAGCCTACGAAGGTCGCATAATAGGCTAACCATGAACTCAGAACATGTCAATTGAAAAGGGGACATGACAATCCGCCCCTCCTGGAATTACTTGCCCTCAAGCAATCACTGAATGACAAATCAATCAACCCACCTGGATCCCAAATGTAGTTAGGATCTCCACCACTGTCAATTAACACGAACCCCATGCCATGTCCATCCCAACTCTCATGTAATGGCGTCACATCATCTCTTGTACTAAGATAAGCACTCCAACATCCAATCCATAAATGACAATCAGCAAGCAAACTCCGTACCTGAATAATATCTAAAACTGGATTGTGAAGGCTAGACATAGTCATATCATCATCAACCTGTGACCCGACTGTAACAGAAAGTTGAGTCCTCACCACATGTGACAACTCCTGAACTGAACTCACCTCAAGACCAAGCTCGTCCTCGTACCTCTCCTGTACTGGTGCCAATGTGCTCTTGTCATCACCCTCTATCATGTTATGTGGTATAGGTACCTCCATCCGATGAAAAAACATATATCTGAAGCTGCTGCCCCGTATTGCCTTAAGAATATGTGTCGTCCCATCAACATTAAAGAGAACCTCCATGTCCTTGAGACGAAGAGTAACTTCCTCAAATGAATGAAGCCACTTCATACCCAAGACTAAGTCTATATCCCCCATGTTTACCACATAATAATCAGCGTTGAACTCATAGTTGTTCAAGCGCAATGGGAGGTCTCTAATCATACGCTCACACTTAAGAGTGTGACCATCGGCTACCTTAACTCTGATGCCCTCAAAACCTTCTGTAGTGAGTCCACGCTTCTCCACAAATCTAGCATCTATGAAATTGTGAGTGGCTCCTGTATCAAGAAGGGTGATAACCTTCTGCCCTGCCAAAACTCCACGGAGTCTGAATGACTCATCCGACTGTATGCTGGATATGCGGGCCTCCTGTAGGTGAAGCTCTAACTCTGCCTCTGCATTAGGCCCTGAAGCCTCTGCCTCTGCCCCCTCAGCACTGTTATGCTGTTCGGAATCCTCAGAATCTGACTCCTCATAATATATCCACATCATACGATTCGCCTTGCCCTTAGGCCTCAAAGGACAATCGTGATGGATATCATATGGTCCTTTGCAGTAGAAGCAAAGCTTCTTCCTGCGTAGATCATTAAGCGCCTCACGATCCAAAGGTGGTGCTGCTGGATTGGCCTTTGAATCATTTTTAACTCTGGATTTATCTATGTTAAAATCCGGTCTCTCCGTATCCCCGTGGGAGTGCTTATGGTCTCTAGAAGAAGAAGTACCTTTGGTGTTAAATTTATTGGATGGGGCTGCCATCTGCATATCACGTGCCTTCCTCATAGCTACCTGTAATGAAGGAGGATCAAAGGCTTTGATCCAACCCCTCAATGGCTCTGTCAATCCCTCTATGAAGAGAACTACCAATCTATGCTCTGAAATATTGGGTACCATGACTGCTAATCTCTGAAACTCACCAATGAAGGACTCCAAGCTACCTGTTTGTCTCAACTGTGCCAGATCTCGGAAGTAAACCTCGGGATCTCTCCTGTCAAACCGCTCAACCAATCTATCCACAAAGTCCTGGTACTCTGTGACCTGATTATGCTGAAGTGTTACCATACCATGGTACCACCAATCATGTGCTACTCCATCTAAGTGCAAAGTGGCGTATTTGATGGCATCTATCTCTGACATTGGTCTCAACGCCAAAAAGGTGTCAAGCTTATGAACCCAAGCTTGAGCTGTCATCTTACCGCTGCCGTCAAAAGTAGTCAAAGAAAGCTTACCAGTAGCCTTCTGCAGCTCACTGAATTGGACTCTAGGTCTCCTGTCCTGTCTAGCCAATCTATAGTGCTCTCTCCTCAAATTGACAAAATGATCAAAGGTTGTTCTCTCTTGGATATGAGGAGGTAATAAGTCCCACTCATCATTTGCAGCCATGTAAACATCTGCAAATGGAGAATTCCCTGCCTCCTCATCTGCTGGTACCTCTGGTTCTTCTTGAATAAATGAAGGGCGTGTAGGTCTATCAGCTGTTCTGGAGTGAGTCTGTTGTGGTCTCTGATTAACCGTAGCACTCCTATCATCTCTTTGGTCCCTGTTCTGTCCATCAGGTGCATTCATTCTCTCTATCATGGTCATAAGTCCCTGTAGTGTCTGAGCCATCTGCTGTTGGCTTATCATCATAGCACGCTGAAACTCTCTGGTGGCCTGATCAGCATCATACCTGTGGCCCCTGGGTGGGCTGCCCTCACGTCTGTCACTCATGATGATCGGTCTCTGATCTAACAACTGGATTCCTTCAAGCAAGGCTCGGCTGCGTGTGTTATCCCTGTGTGGTCCCAACTCTTGTGGCTGCATAAGATCTATAGACCCTCAGGCTGGCAGGATTTCGCTCTGATACCACTGTAATATCCCCTTCCAAATAGGAAATATAGCAACACAAAAAATCTGAACCAAGATATAATCGCTGTTGAATAAATTCAGAAAGATCACAATAATATAGTCTCTTAATAACAAATTACAGATTGTATCTCTTGTCCTTCTAAATTATTACAATTGCAGTCCTCTAATATGCATATAAATATGAAATACAGTCTTGAAAACCCTGGCTTTGCAAATCTGGAAGTGCAAATTGAGTTCTGGAAAGTCTCGGCCCTTCTGTGTCGACACACAGTCGCCGTCGTCGGTCGATATCTAGCCGACGTCGGTCTCTGTCGGTCGGATTTCTGCCGACGTCAGTCTTCAATCGACTGATGTCGGTCACTGAAACCCTCTGTCTGCCGAGGTCGGTTCCTGCACTGATCTGTACGAACCCGTACGGATTCTGTACGGCCACAAATTAAGCACAACTTCCCTGTTTTCAACCCCTGATCTGAAGATATATGTCTCTAGCACAGTAGATCTCTAGCTGTATAATTTATTGAATCAAAACATAAAGCAATAAATACCTGGAATATCTGTGATAACTTCTGTGTGAAGTTATCTCTCAAACCTGAAATTCTGTGATAACTTCTGGATGAAGCTATCTCTCACTTTGGCAATAGATCAGCTGATATTCCACAGCCTCTTAATTGCACACACTGAAGAGGGAACGTTCTCCAATGCAAATGGAATCCTTGAACCCTAGGCTCAGTCTTCACAGAAGAAATTCTCAAAATCAATATCAATATTCAATAGCATAATCCTCAATGGCCTCCCTGAGAAACCCTTATACCCTCCAAAAAGATATGCTTGCCCTAATTAGGGTTTCTTAAATTAGAATTAGGGTTTCTAATTAAAATTAGGCTAAATAATTAATATTTGATTAAATAAATCAAATATTAATATCTCCCTCAATACATGTCGGATCCACGAACCGATCGAAGCTAGTGAATCAGGGAGTGATTCCGCACATAACCATACCATAATAAAGGCGCTCCGCTGCATATCAAATATCCCTAAAAAGTAGGAGCTCAGGCCAAATGTGTCTGAAATACCCTGAATGAAAATCAAATGTAGAAATCCTGTGAATCAAAGTCGAGCCAAGCTCCATTATGACCCTCTATCCATCTTATTAGCCTACGAAGGTCGCATAATAGGCTAACCATGAACTCAGAACATGTCAATTGAAAAGGGGACATGACATAACATTCAACACCAAAACTATTATTTTAGAATTATCTACTTTAGTTCTAGTATAGTTTGGTGATTCCATTTATATGTTCAAAGTTGTTCATTAAGAAATGCCATCCTATGACATGATGTTAGGATCTGATAATTTATCAACTTTGTATCCTATGACTATTTAGCCTCATGAAATCATTTTGGCTAATAAGTATTCTCTATACAAAAAGTCTAAATATGAGTGTAAAATACCTCTCAAAGAAAAGCCAAAGAAAGCTATAGATACAAGGTGGATTCAACAAAAGATAAATCTTTGCAGTGCTAGTATTGATCCTATCATTGAGAAAATAAAAAAATATTGTTGCTCAAAAAATCCTTTAGCTTTCCAATCCAGAAAGGTTCATGAATGCAAAATAGAATTAAAATTGATTCAAGACAAAAATGGATAAAGTCTAAATCAGATCTAGATATTGACTCAACTGGGATAATTTGACTTTTTTTATTAGCGTGACAAACCACACTTTTGCCTTGTGTAGGACCATGCTTAACAACAGGATGAAGAGTATTGATAAGACAATACATAATTTGATATTTGATAGCTAGACGACAAGAACCTTCAATCATTTACAAACCACGAGTTTGAATGAATAACTTAAGGACTTTGTTAAGGTTGGCTTCTTCATGAACGGCTACTGGGTAATTCGGATATATAGTTATGAAAACAAGGCGATCATGTAAACTTGTCTGAATAAAAGCTTGCAAACATGTAGTGAAAGAAGTATGCCTATTATCTATAACACAAGCTAGAAGACTAACATTTAAACCACATCTCAATAAAGGAAAGACACCAACAGAGATAACACCTATGTGCAAGAACTTATACTTAGTATTAGATTTTAACTGCTTAATAGTTTTATCATCGACTATCTAAAGATGATATTTATAGTCATCATTTTGCTTAACTTTAATAATATTTTTAAATATTTTAATATTAGTTTTGGCAAGCAAATGAAACGGAGATAATTTATCATAGACCTATGTGGCTTTTAATGTGGGTGACTTCCATTATGGGATAGGATTTGTTTCATCAATTTTTACAGTAGCTTCATTTACTAAAAAGAATGAATCAAGTGATACATCAGTAAGAGCACAAACATTAGATGTACCTATAGTATCAGGAGTTATCTATTTCATAAAATCCATCTTTCTTTTTATTGTCAGTACTATACAAGTCCAAAACACGGCTTCCTCATGCCTTCAATAGACCCTTCTCTATTTTATAAAGAATAAATGGATACAAATAGCTAAAATAATAATATGACAAATATAGGGTAATAGATTTTATTGATATATCACACATTTTTATAGAACCATTGTAAAAATATGACAAATTTTGACAATATTGGCTATGATACCAAAATAGTAATCGCATAAGCTCGTGGGTACAGGATCGATACAAAGACACAGAGTTTTATCAAATATTATAAACTATATAGACAAACATCCTAAAAGAAAGCTTTTGATTTGCAGTATCCCCAAAAGGGCAAGAAAAGAGCATATACTTGCTTGGACACAAACTAGACTCAAACTTTAGATCTCTAGCCAAGCTTGAATGAAATGCAAAGAGCCTTCTCTATTTATAGATGGATAGAGAAGAGATCAACGGTTGTCATCAAGATGTGAGATCAACGAACAAAAACAAAAACAACAAAGTAGTGGGAGATAGGGTCCATTACACACCAACAAATAATACAAAGCATCTGTCAACACGACTGACAACATATCACCTTTAGATAGTGGTGAGGTCCATAAAAGATACAGAGGGTTATCATTCTCATGTTCATGCCTATAAACAGACCCCATAAGTAGTCTAATAAACACATCAATAATCATCAACAAATTCATTTTCTCCCTATAGAGAATAATGGTTGTTAGTATCAGTATCATAATAATGATCTAGATGTGGAGAATATATCACAATTTCTTTAGTATGATCATCATCATCAAGATACAATGCTGATGGAACATAAACTATGTGTCCTGGAGGTGTTGGAGGAAATACAACTTCATGAGTGATAGTAAATCTTTTCCATAGAACTGCTATTGGTTGAGCAGGAAACAAACTGTTGTGCGAATTTATCTGATGATTCTAAACTAGAAATAATTCAAATTTTATCCTGAAAGGAATCCTAAGAGCAATAACTATATTCTGAAGTTGATCTAGTGCACTGTGCACATCAGATTTTTTAGATGCCTTGAGAGGAAGAACATAGTCTAGGAATTCCTTTTAAAAATATGTAATTTTATCAGATAACCAAAAAAATTCTCGTGTAGGATTATATGTTAGCCAAAAAGTAGACTACTGAATAAGAAACTCAAATCCCCGCCTTAATATGAAATTCTTAAATGGATTATTTGAACCACATAATCTAGGATTATTATTTTTATGATACAACATAATAATTGAAGACCATTTTTTACCATCGGGTTCCTAAAATTGAGATGTCCATCTCAAATGAGAATTATTAAGATCTACAAAGGCTTTATAAGAATTTCTTACCAAAGCATTAGCTTCGTTTTTTAACTAATTAGCAACTAAGGGGACTGAACACCAAATATGTTCATGAAATTCTTCCCAAATTTTTGTTACCACCATGCTGACTAAATATTTTGGATTTGCTTTTTTGGATGCAAAATCTGCTAAGCAAATTTTTTTTCTAGCAATATGTTCTACTGTAAAATCAAAATCTGATAGAAATGTAGCCCACTTGGTTAACCTGCTAGTAGCACCCTTTTTTAGATTATCAAAAGAATTTAAAATACTCATAAAATTATTCAAATTAGATCTAAGCAAGAATTTCTTAGATCTAATGAAAAACATAAAAGCTTGAATGGCTTTTATTGCAGCTAAAATTTCTTTATGTGCAGAATGATAGTTGTTTTGTGCCTATTTGAAACTTCTTGAAGCAAACCTAGAGGGTTTTTCTGTGCCATTTGTCAGCTTTTTTTTCAATACTGCACCCCAAAAAAATTTAGATGCATCAACTTCTATAATTTTTAGATCATTTCCAGGTAAAGTTAAAGAAGGTAGTGTCTGACAATTTTATTTAATTCTCTGACCTGCCTTAGTCATTTCATCATTCCATGCAGGAGGATTTTTGGATAACCTTTTATTAACCAACAATCTATCCTCAGCAATATTATAGTAGTAACCAACCACATAATTTACACAACCAAGAAATCTTTGGAGCATTTTTTTATTTGTGAGAATATCAGGGAAATTCTTGATATTTTTCAAAATATGTTCCTGAATAGCAATTTCTCCAGATTTTATAGTAACCCCAAGGAATTCAATTTCATCTTTAAACACATACAACTTTTTCTCAGAAAGTACTAAACCATTTTGATAAAAAGTTTGATATAATCTCTCAAGATGGTTTGTGTGATCCTTTGGAGATTTAGAAAATATCAAAATATCATCAATATATACAATTATGAATTCTGAATATAGTGCAAAGATATTGTTCATCATCACCTGAAATATACCTATAATTAGCTTTAAAATTGTATATAAATATTAATACTATCACTCATATGATTTAGCAACAAAGCTTTTGATTTAAACATATTATAATTGAGCTAATATTATAAGTAGAATTATTAAGATCATTTATTCTTTCAGATTCCATTTATATGTTCAAAGTTATTTCTGTGTTATGTGTATTCCTTTTCATATGATGATATTCGAGTACTATTTTGATATGCGAGTACTATTTTGGTATCGATTACTTTTATGTCTTTTAAGTTATGTAATTTTATGAGATAACCAAAAATAGTACTCGCATAAGCTCGCAGGTATAGGATCGATACAAAGACACTGAGTTTTATCAAATATTAAAGACTATATAGACAAACATCCTAAAATAAAACTTTTGATTTGTAGGATCCCCAAAAGGGCAAGCAAAGAGCATATGCTTCCTTGGACACAAACTAGACTTAGACTTCAGATCTCTAGCTAAGCTTGAATGAAATGTCAATAACTTTATTTATTTATAGATGGATAAAGAAGAGATCAACAATTGTCATCAAAATGTGAAATCAATGAACAAAAACAAAAACAACATAGTAGTGGGAGACAAGGTCCACTACGCATCGCCAAATAGTACAAAGCATCTGTCAACACGATTGAAAACATACCACCTTTAGATAATGGTGAGGTCCAAAAAATATATAGAGGGATATCGTGCCCATGTTCATACCTACGAACAGACCCCGTAAGTAGTCTAATAATCACATCAATCATTATTAGCAAATTCATATTCTCCATATGGAGAATAATGGTTGTTAGTATCAAAATCATAATAATGATCTGGATGTGGAGAATATATCATATTTTATTTAGTATGATCAACATCATCAAGATACATTACTGATGGAACATGAACTATGTGTCCTGGAGGTGTTGGAGGAAATATGGCTTCATGAGTGATAGTAAATCTTTTCCATAGAGCCGTTATTGGTTGAGCAGGAAACAAATTGCTGTGCAAATTTATCTGATGATTTTGAACTGAAAATAATTCAAATTCCATCCTAAAAGGAATCTTAAGAGTAATAAATATATTTTAAAGTTGATCTAGTGCAATTTGCACATCAAGTTCTTAAGATGCATTAAGAGGAAGAACATAGTCTAGGAATCCCTTTAAATAATCTGGAATTTCATCAGATACCAAAAAAATTCTCATGTAAGATTATATGTTGGCCAAAAAGTAGACCAGTAAATAAGAAACTCAAATCCCTACCTTAATATGCAATTCTTAAATGGATTATTTGAACCACATAATCTAGGATTATTATTTTCATGATACAACACAATAACTGAAGACCAATTTTTACCATCAGGTTCCTGAAACTGAGATGTCCATCCTAGATGAGAATTATTAAGATCTGTAGAAGTTTCATAAGGCTTTATTACAAAAGCATTGGCTTCATTTTTTAACTGATTAGCAATTGAGGGGACTGAACGCCAAATATGTTCATAAAATTCTTCTTGAATTTCTATTACCATCGTGCTGACTACATATTTTGGATTTGCTTCTCTGGATGTAAAATTTGCTAAGCAATTTTTTTTTCCAACAATATGTTCCACTTTAAAATTAAATTCTTATACAAATGTAGCCCACCTAGTTAACCTGCTAGCAGCGCCCTTTTGAAGATTATCAAAAGAATTTAAAATACTCATAAAATTATTCAAATCATATCTAAGCAAGAATTTCTCAGATCTAATGAAAAACATAAAAGCTTGAATGGCTTTAATTGTAGTTAGAATTTATTTGAGTTGAATGATAATTCTTTTGTGCCTATTTAAAACTTCCTAAAGCAAATCCACAGGGTTTTTTTGTGCCATATGTTAGCGTTTCTTTCAATACTACACCCCAAAAAATGTTAGATGCATCAGCGTCTATCATTTTTTAAACCATTACCAGGTAAAGATAATGGAGGTAGTTTCTAAAAAAATTGTTTAATTCTTTGAACTGCCTTAGTCATTTCATTATTTCATGCAATAAGATTTTTGGACAACCTTTTATTAAGCAATAATTTGTCCTGAGCAATATTATAGTAGTAACCAACAACATAATTTACACAACCAAAAACATACTCATCTTCATTAAAACCATTGCTATCTAAGAAATTAACTTTCTTAGATTCCTTCTTGTTAGGACATTTGTTAGCATAATGATCACCTTGACATAAGAAGTATTTAACATGTTTATTTTGATAACCATGTTTCTTCTTTCTAAAGATCTTTTTAGGAATAAATTTCTTTTTCCTAGACTTGTATCTAGGTTTCCATTGTTTTTCTCATTGGAAATATCGTGGTGAAAAACACTTACAAGAATAGTTTTTTTTCTTTTTTTTGTACTGTCTGTATTTATGTGCATCTATACACCCAAAATGAAAATTGTCATCTAGAACATTGCATAATTTAGTTCCAATCTGTTTATGAAACTTGAGAGTTTCTTTATGGGCCTTTCTTTTAGCACATAATTGGTTGTTCACAGCTTTGATATTTTGATTGATTCTACCAAAAAACATAGTATACTTATTAGCTTATGCTTCATATAAACTTTATACTTATTAGCAAAATACTCAAGAAAGGATTCAATATATCTTAACTTATATGCAAGATTTAATATTTCTCTAGTATTACAAAATAAATTATCCGTGTAGCACATATATTCATCTATTCTTGTCATATCACATAATCGTGCTTTCATAAACTTAAACTTACTGACTTCTTTTTCATTATTAAGGGTACCAACAAACTCAAATGATAATGCATTACATAATGTAGAAATACGCTGATCATGACTGTAGATAGTAGTAGTATGAAATGGTTCACCAGATAAATCCCACCTTTCTTTAATTTTTTTTGTGAATCCTTTTGATATTTGTTGAGCAACTGTAAATGGATCTTTTTTCATTCCTAAAACTTGTACATTTATCCATGCCAACATAACATGTATCATCTCTTTCCTTCTTTCTGGAGGTTCACAATTAGACTTCCAAAAGAATGGTTGTAGATTCATAGTTATGATTTGAGAATTTAGGGGAGGCCTAGATGAAGAACCAATCTCAGGATTGAAATATGCTTATGCTTCATGAGGTTCTATTTTATCCATGCCTATCTGAACTATCTTATCTAGAGATTTTTGTGTCAGGCAAACTTTTTGCTTTAGCCTTTTTAAGTGATTTTTTTTAAGCTTAAGCACATCTTGCCAAGTTTTAGTGCTTTTCCTATATTCTTCATCATGGAGAACAATAAACTCTTTAGATGCTTCAGGCTGTCTAGGATATTATTTAGATTTTTTCAAGGCTTCTATGATTTCAAGAATAAAATATACCTTTGGAGCTTGATCTACTATTTCACTACTAAGGTTGTCTAATGTAGAACTTAACTGACTTATATTTTGTTGAATCTATCTTTGTTTATCATTAATGGCTTCTATCTGAGGTAGCATTTTATCAATCTCAGAGTTTTGTTGATTTTACTCATTATTGACATCATTCATATGAGTATTTAACTGCATCTATCCCTTACTCATAGCTTTACTTTTAGAAGACAAAATATCAAATTTTGAATCAACTATCTATTGTTGATTTCTCAAGTCAGTAAAGGAATCATCAATCTTTTGCATTACTTGAGTATGATGAGTTGCAGTAAATTCATACAGATTACATATAGCTTGAGTGATATTTCCTTTCTAATATAAATCTATACTTTTGAGTAACTTTGAGACTTGAGATAGAGTCTCTTGAATTTCTACAACTTTATTTTTCAAGCATTTGGTTGCCAAGTTATTCCAGTTCATCAACTTGGTTTTTGTGGACTGATCAAGACTTTTGTCAGTCGATCTCAAATAAAATATTTGAGATTTATATTTTCCATAAGGAGAGTATTGATTAAAATTAGAGGTTTTGGGAAAACCTTTCTCTATATAAAACTCATCTCCCAAAGGAGTTTTCCATACATGACCTTCATCTGTTTCTTTCTCTTTCTCAGAAGATCCTTCCATCTGGGTTGTTTTTGCTTTGGCTGAAAATCTTCTATTATTTTCTAACAACTTTTAAATAGAATAATCTCTTCTGATCATATGCACTATAGACTAATTAGTATGATTAATGATTTGTTGACAGTTTATGCAAAAATAAGAATTAATTTATGCATTGTGAATTATTTTGAGATGCATACACTGGGTACTAATAGAAGGTAAACTTTGCAAATGATCTTTAAGGCCATGGCTCTGAGAATCAAATCTAATAATGGTTTTATCAGGTGTATCTTTTATAGAAGTAACAAAGGATAGAGACTTTTTAGGCTTCTCAATAAAATCTATATCAACAATCTATTTCTTTGGAATTTTAAAATCGGATCAAGATATTAACTCAATTGGGATAATTTGAATGTTTTCATTAGCATGACAAACCAAACTTTTACCTTGTGGAAGACCATGCTTGACAGTAGGATGAAGAGTATTGGTAAGATGATACATAATTTGATATTTGATAGCTAAAGGACAAGAACCTTCAATCATTTGCAAACCATGAGTTTGAAGAAACAAATTAAAGACTTTGTTAAGGTTGGCTTTTCCATGAATGGTTACTAGGTAATTCAGATATATAGTTGTGAAAATAGGGCTATCATGTAAACTTGTTTGAATAGCAGCTTTTAAACATGTAGAGAAATAAGTATGCCTATTATTTAGAGCACAAGCTAGAATATTGGCATTTAAACCACGTCTGAACAAAACAAAGACGCCAATAGATATAACACCTATGTGCAAGAACTTATACTTAGTTTGATATTTTAACTACTTAATAGTTTTATCATCGACTATCTGTAGATGATATTTATAGTCATCATTCTGCTTAACTTTAATAATATTTTTAGAAATTTTAATATTGGTTTTGGCAAACAAATAAAAAATATATAATTTGTCATAGACCTCTGTGGCTTTTATGTGGGTAACTTCCATTCTGGGCTAGGATTTGTTTCATCAATTTCTATAGTAGCTTCATTTATTGAAAAGAATGAACCAAGTGATACATCAATAAGAGCACCAACATCGGATGTACATGTAGTATCAAGAATTATCTGGTTCATAAAATCCATCTTCCTTCTTATCATCGATACTATACAGGTCCAAAACATGGCTTTCTCATGCCTTCAATAGACCATTCCCTTCCCTATTTTTAGAAGAATAAATGGATACAAATAGCCATAATAACAATATGACAAATATAGGGCAATATATTTTATTGATATATCACAAATGTTTATAAAAACCACTATAAAAATATGACAACTTTTGACAATATTGGCTCTGATACCAAAATAGTACTTACATAAGCTTATGGGTTTAAAATCGATACAAAGACACAAAGTTTTATCAAATATTATAGACTATATAGATAAACATCCTAATATAAAACTTTTGATTTGTAGGATCCCTAAAAGTGCCAAGCAAAGAGATACGCTTCCTTGGACACAAACTAAACTCAGACTTTAGATCTGTAGCCAAGCTTGAATGAAATGCAAAGAGCCTTCTCTATTTATAGATGGATAGAGAAGATATCAACGATTATCATTAAAATATGAGATCAACAAACAAAAATAAAAACAACAAAGTAGTGGGAGACAGGGTCCACTATGTACCGCCAAATAGTAAAAAGTATTTGTCAACACGATTCACAACATACTGCCTTTAGATAGTGGGAGGTCCATAAAAGATATAGAGGGATATTGTGCCCATGTTCATGCCTACGGACAAACCTCATTAATAATCTAATAATCACATCCATTATCCTCAAGAATTTTATATTCTCCCTATGGAGAATAATTGTTGTTAGTATTAGAATCATAATAATGATCTGGATGTGGAGAATAGATCATATTTTCTTTAGTATGGTCATAATCATCAAGATACATTACAGATGGAACATGAACTATGTGTCCTAGAGGTGTTGGAGGAAATATGACTTCATGAGTGATAGTAAATCTTTTTCATAGAGCTGCTATTGGTTGAGTAGGAAATAAACTGTTGTGCAGATTTATCTAATGATTTTGAATTGAAAATAATTTAAATTTTATACTGAAAGAAATTTTAAGAGCAATAAATATATTTTGAAGTTGATCTGGTGCAATGTGCACATCAAATTCTTTAGATGTCTTGAGAGGAAGAACATAGTCTAGGAATTCTTTTAAATAATCTCGAATTTCATCAGATAACTAAAAAAAATTCATGCAGGATTATATGTTGGCCAAAAAGCAGACCACTGAATAAAAAACTCATATCCTTGCCTTCATATGAAATTATTAAATAAATTATTTGAACCACACAATCTAGGATTATTATTTTCATGATACAACATAATAATTGAAGACCATTTTTTAGGATCGGGTTACTGAAACTAAGATGTCCATCTTAAATGAGAATTATTAAGATCTATAGAATCTTCATAAGATTTTTTTATCAAAGCATTAGGTTCTCTTTTTAACTGATTAGAAACTAAGGGGACTGAAAGTGAAATATGTTGATGAATTCTTTTTCAAATTTTTGTTACCACCATGTTGACTAAATATTTTAGATTTGCTTCTTTGGATGCAAAATCTGCTAAGCAATTTTTTTTTCTAGCAATATGTTTTACTATAAAATCAAAATATAATAAAAATGTAGCCCACCTGGTTAACCTGCTAGCATCACCTTTTTTTACATTATTAGAAGAATTTAAATACTCATAAAATTATTCAAATAAGATCTAAGCAAAACATTCTCAAATCTAATGAAAAACAAAAAATCTTGAATGGCTTTTATTGCAGCTAAAATTTCTTTATGAGTAGAATAATAATTCTTCTGTATCTACTTGAAATTTTTTGAAGCAAACCTACAAAGTTTTTATGTGCCATCTTTCAAATTTTTTTTCAATACTGCACCCCAAAAAAATTTAGTTGCATCAACGTCTATAATTTTCAGACCATTTGCAAGGAAATATAATGGAAGTAGTTTCTGACAATTTTGTTTAATTCTTTGAACTGTCTTAGTCATTTCATTGTTCCATGCAGGAGAATTTTTAGATTACCTTTTATTAAGCAAAAATCTATCGTGAGTAATATTATAGTAGTAACCAACGACATAATTTACACAACCAATAAATCTTTGGAGCATTTTTTTATCTATGAGAATATTAGAGAAATTCTTAATTTTTTTTTAAAATATGTTCTTGAATAACAACCTCTCTAGATTTTATGGTAACCCTCAGGAATTCAATTTTATCTTTAAATAGAGACATCTTTTTCTCAAAAAGTACTAAACCATTTTTATAAACAATTTGATAGAATTTCTCAAGATGGTTTATGTGATCTTTTGGAGAATTAGAAAATATCATAACATCATCAATATATACAATTATTAATTCTGAATATAGTGCAAAGATTTTGTTCATCATCTCTTGAAATATACTTGGAACAATCTTTAGGTCAAAAAGAACATTCAATTCATACTAACCAAAAGGAGTGACAAAAGCTATTTTATACCTGTCTTGATCTACAATCTGTATTTGTCAGATCTAAGTTTTAAATCAAACTTGTTATATACCTTGCTTCCATTAATCTTTTGTAGAATTTCATCTTTTGAAAGAATAAGATGTCGGACTAGAACTACATATTGATTCAAAGGTGCATAATTCATAATTAGTCTTTTCTTGGCTCTAACCTGCTGTTTATAAATTTTGTGACAGGAGATAGTTAATAGTTTATTTAAAATTTATTTTTCTGTAAAATAGATTAAAATTTATTTTCCTACAAAATAGATTAAAAGTTATTTTCCTGCAACATAAAATAAAATTTATCTTTCTACAATTAGTTTTAAAAAATTTAATTTCATGTAAACCCTCCCACGCCATATTAACACCGTTGTATAGAAAATATCAATTGCTAACACCATATGAAAGGATTTAAATATTGATATAGATTGGAGGAAGAAAATGATGTAAAATAGCGTAGATGATGGAGAAAATTGAACTAATTTTTTTTAGCTATTCACAAAGAGGAATTTAGAATTTATGCCCATGTGCCTAACATGCCTATTAAAACATTAATCTACTTGTTTAAAGAAAATAATTGAGATCAACTATATGGAGGATAAAATACAGTTATATTTTTTGAAATCGTCAACAAAATATCACACATTTTTTAGGTAGATTGACTTTAAAAATATTGCATGTGATTTTATTTTTATAATGAAATAAAGAAAAATACTCAATTAAGTCGATCTCATTCTATTCTAAAAAAGATATGATAGATCATGCATGCATGAAGTTAGTTGCATAAATTTAGATTGCATGCATAAATCTATGTAGAAAGATAACATCCATGAAGCTAGTTGTATGGATAAATTTAGATTACATGTAAATAAATCTTCATGCATGTGGATTAATGTATAAATCAAGTATTACATGCAAATAAATCTCTATGCATGTGAGTTAATGTATAAATAAAACATTGCATGTAAATAAATCATCATGCATGTGGGTCAATGCACAAATCAAGTATTGCATACAAATAAATTATCATGCATGAAGTTAATTGTAGAAATTTAGATTGCATGCATAAATCTAGATGGAAAAATAGCTTGCATAAAGTTAGTTGCATAAATTTAGATAGTATGCATAAATTTAGATGGAAAAATAGTATGCATAAAGTTAGTTGCATAAATTTAGATTGCATGCATATATTTAGATGGAAAAATAACATACATGAAGTTAAATTACATGCATAAATGTAGGTAGAAATATAACATGCATGAAGTTATTTGCATAAATTTAGGTTGCATGTAAATAAATATCCATGCATGTAGCATTGCATGTAAATAAATTGTCATGCATGTGGGTCAACACATAAATCAAGTATTGCATGCAAATAAATCACCATACATGAAACTAGAACAGATTTCATGAGGGTCAATGGATTTGACAAGAATAATAAAAATGAATTATTGATATTTTATGTTGTTAATTCCTTGGTAAGATTTTAAGAATGTCAAATGAAGATAAACACATAAAATTTGTGATTGCAAGGAGAAGATTGAGCCAGAGAAATAATGGTGAACAAATAAGAATGTACTGTAAATATTGGATAAGGTAATGTTGATATAAATGAAAATATTAATATCAGTCACAAGATTAATGCTGAAATATGGACATTAGCATTATAATAAAGACCTTGATCTAGTCCTTGATTGTCAGGATTAAAAAAGACCTTGATCTAATATAGTAGTACCAACAAAGATATCTTACAGTACAATCTTATATATGAAAAATATTCAGGTATGTTTTTTTGTACTTTGTTTTATTTTTAATTTGATATTTTTATATCATTTTTTCATCAGTTACTATGTATACAAATAATAGGTCATTCTATATTCACTCCATCCATGCATTATCATTTAAGGTATGCTAGATTTTTATAAAATTAATAGCTAGTTTTAACTAATTTAAAGAAAAAGATCTATCATTATTCCTATGTATATCACAGTTAAACCTTCTTACTTAGTCTGTAAATAAAAATATTTGATGACATTTATCTTCATTCTATTTCATCCTTTAGTCAAATTCATATCCATCAATCATAATAATAAAATTTATCTGAGAGAGTTCTTGTTTTCATAACAAAAATTCATTAAAATTTTTGAACCATCAATCATTCGTACATACGTTGAATTACATTCTTTTATGTATATTTAAATGATTCATTTTAATTGTTTATTGTTAGTATTTATATTTCTTTGACATTATTGATATTATGTTTGTTTGAAAAGGTCTTATTTGTTTCTGATTTTTTATAGGATACTTTCATTACAAGGAGTCATTCTAAAAATAATTTTTTTTGTTCATGATTTCAACAAATAGTTCAGATATTGTCTTGAATTACCTTTGAAAACAACATGCAACAAAATCAATAAATATTTATCATCAGTTATTGGTCATCACTTCATAGATCAATGCTAGAGAATGTCAACATACAAAAAATTTCATGCTACATGTGAAAGTAGTATGTAGATACATAAAATTTATGGCTAACATTTTCTATGTCATCAATTTTTTAAAATTTTAACAAAAAAAATCAACAATGAGAACCTTCAAGCATTGTTGGTAGTCTTAGCTTAAAAACCAGCTTGTTGGCAGGTCAAGTACTAAAAAATGAGCCTTGATTAGAAAATCAGTTTTATTGGCTAGTCAAGGGCAAAAAAAATTTGAAAAAAGTTGAAAATCAACAATGACTATTTTTCCAACCTATAATAAATACCTAGTTACTGACTTTTTATGCTCTCATTTTTAGTATTGCTTGGGCTTCCATTCTTCAAACATCTTTTTCAATATATTTCATGAGGTTGACATCAAGAAAGATAAAGCGAACTGAAGTTGTGCTAAGGTATCTAGTTTCTTTTATTTCACTTTTAAATTTATTTGCAAGATTTGTTATTACATAAATATCTTTTTTTCAGGAAGAAATAAAAATAATCAAATATCTCCACGCTTTATACATATTTACATTGGTATGCATGAGGACATGCATGAGATTAAGGGTGGGAGAGAAAGAGAAAGAAAATAGTCTCAACAATAAATAAAGAATGGGGCTTAGTAAAATCAATGTAATGACTTTGATAATGGTATATAGTTTTTAAAGTTCTTCAAAGATTTCAAGCATAAAAAATTATTTTATGGAGAATTATTTTGTGTTCAAAATAGAGTTATGTAGACACAACAAGAAATTCTCAACACAAGAATTTGCTCTCACCTCATTAAAAAAAATAGGGCAGGGTGATAATTCCATACGAGAACTTGTGTCAAAGAGAAATCAAGGATTGAATAAAAATCTCTATATAAGAAATTATCTTTGACAAATATATTTTATTGATCACTTTTATTAAAAAAATTTGCCTATGAAATCTAAAAGGATTCTACAAGATAAAAATCATTTTACTCATGCAAACTCAAATCTAAAAAGCCTATTAAAAAATAAAAACATCTAACTCATGTATTTGTATGCTAAAAATATTTAAAATAAAAGAATGTCATGTATGAGGACATGCATGAGGTTAGGTGTGGGAGAGATGATGAGACCATAAAATAATTCATTATATCCATGAAATAACATCTTTTTTCCTTGCATAGTAAGTAAATCTAAGTGTAGTTCTTAAAATTATGATTAATTTAGAATAAAATAGAGAAAACTCTACATGTCTAAAATTTATAGACTATTCAAGTTTTGAAATCTATAGACTCTGTGGGTTTCAAAATCTACGGACTCTATAGGTATATCTATGAATTGTGTAGGCATATCTATGGATTGTGCAAGTTTATCTATGGACTAATTTAAGATTGTATCTAAATTTAGATTTGTATAATTTTATTTCATAAATAATTATCTTCATATTTCATAAAGATTGATCTTATATTGTAAATAAATAATAACGTCTCTCTTCATATTTTGTGAAAGATTGAGATAAGCTAGAATATCTAAGTTATTATGTTTCTCTCCATATTTGATGAAAAACATATATGATTGTTATTCCTAAATAAAGAGTTGGTTAGAAGCATGAGATTTTAAATGCAACCTCTCACATTATTGTAATCAATCTTGGTTATCAATAATACATTCTAAAGCTTTGTGACATAAATTTAGTGTTCTAATTAAAATCTTCTTTTGAAAAATGAACTGACCACTCATTCCAAATAAGATGGATAAATATATTTTTTTAGTATGTAATTATGCTTTTGAATTGTTATTATTTATTTTTTATGTAAGCATTTATTTTGATATAAAATTTGTTGTAAACTTGCAGGTGTATTCTATGTTTATCATTTATTTTTAATTCAATAATTTCCTTTTCTTTAATTTCAATTCAGTGATTTACTTTTCTTTAAGTGTGATTTACTTTTTTGTAAAGTGTGGTGTGATTTACTTTCTGCAAGTATGTTTTACTTTTTTGTAAAATGTTGTGTGATTTACTTTCTGCAAGTGTGAATTATTTTTCTACAAAATGTGGTGTGATTTACTTTTTTGCAAGTATGCTTTTCAATTCATGTAAGTGTAGAGTGTGGTAGAAGAGATCGGTTGCAAGAAATCTCTTTCTCCTATTGCATATAGTCTTGGACACCAGCGTTGAATTGATATTATTAAACGATGAATTGATGGCTCATCATACTTGTCATAGAATATGTTGATTATTTAAATCTATTTATGAAAATTAGATTATATAATTTAAGCATAAGATATACTTAGTTGGTATAAATTGTACTTGTTTGTTTGTTTATTGTTTATGATTATGAGACATTTGGTTCTCAAAAATTTAATATTAGTTGTTTGTAGTTGTGTAATTGTGCTCATAAACAATGAATATGATATTATGAAATGTCGTAGAGTTTATTGTGTTTGAAAACTACATTTAAAATGCATGTTATATATAAGTGGTATAAACTGTAATTGTTATGTCTAGATCCATTCACACATTTGACGGACTAAATATATACATTTAACATATTTTATGACAGTTAGTACAAAGTATTGTATTGTGTTTGCTTATAAAAATTAAAATATATAATTTAATATATATATTATATCTGATTGATATAATTTACATTTGTTTATTTATTAATTATGTAATAAATGATATTATGAAGATTCATTCATACATTTGACAAAATAAATGTATGCAGTTGATTATTTTTATGTTTAGCATATTTTGTAATTATTAGTAGGAAGTAATATTTATGAATCTAATGGTTATATATATGTTAATCAAATCTTGCATTGTTGATACTGAGTAAGTAATGAGATGGATTTCACTAGCTTATTAGCATCCTAATGTCAGATAAAAGTAATCTGATCAAGTGGTGTGTATGAAATTGACTGATCTTAAAGATCAATATCTATTGAAAAACTTTGGCCAAATAATGTTAGTGAGACATTGTCATTCCATGTGTATAATTTACATATTTGTGTGATATCTTGTTAGAATGGGTTTCTTTATGATACATCGCATATTTTTTATAAATCATACAACACATGGTACTAGTTTGTCTCTCTAGATTTTTGCATCGTCACTATCTACTTATTCATGGAGGGCCATTCTCTAATGAAATTTTTTGTGAAGCATCGATGGTCTATGGTTGGTGTGAAAAAGTGCTCAGATGATGCTCTCCCTCCCCACAACAATACTTACTTGGAGATGACACTTGAAATTGCTAAAGATATTGGAGTTTAAGAACTCATGCTCTGTAGAGCTTTGTATCTTATAGTTTGTATATTGTATTTATTTATTATTATTGAGATATTATCCTTTATGATATGTAATTATAATTTATCTATATTTGACAGTAGTGATTGTATCATTATATCACTCATGATTGGACATTTATAATTACTTTCCATATTTGGTTATGTTGTGCTTCATATGTTGATAGTGATCAGTGATTATTAGATGTTACATGCTTATTCATCGTTAACATACTTAGAGTGTTATATCTAGACTAATAATTAAATTTTAGTGGTGAATTCTATTGAATAATAAATTGACCAAATTAAAAAAATAATATTTTTCTAAGTCAAATCTAGTGAGATTGTTACATGTGGTACCAGAGTTGTGGCTCAAACTCTAGAACCTAATGAGTCCATCAACATTTTTGTATCCTTCTATTTACTAGTGTGAACATAAATAGAATCTTCTTAAGTAGAAAAACCTCAGGATGTGAGAACACAAGTAGTATTGTACTAATTATGTAAAGTGTATTTTAAACTTGTAGTGCCTCAGTGTAGAATAATGCTACACCTGATTGGAGTTGAGAGATTCGATAGATTTTATGTATGGCTTGGTATCTATTATAAGTAATAGACATCTATGATTTTTGGAGTTATGTTTACTTATGTGCATGAAATATTGTGTGGTACATTAAGTGTGTATCCTTAAGAACACTCGTACCTTCTTAGAGTTGTTAAAGGATTGATTTATCAAGTGTCTCGATGGTGACAGATGTATAGGATGTTTGGGTAGCCGAGTGCATAACATAGTTCATGAGTTATGAATAAGAGATTCCTACAATATTAATTTTGATCACATAGATCAAACACCTAAAAAATGATTATATCCTTACTTGTAATCAAGTCACCTCTGCCACTTATGTTTATATTGTGAGTATTTAAAAATCATTAAATGTTTCTTACTTAAGAATATGTGAATTTTAGATAGAGTTTTGTGTCTTATGTAGGAGTGGAAATCCTAAAAAATTGCTTATAGATTGGCACCACCGAGTGCGATAGGAATTCTCCTTGTAATAGAATGAAGTTTTCTTTGTTGAGGATTCAACTTGTGAACCTTGACCATGTAGAGTGGCAAACTTTGAATTTATATTATTTCAGGATTAAGACTTATAAGTTGATAATCACTATGTTATGGTTTACCCTTGATTAGATTGGTATTATTCTCATCTTGCTTAAAATATGTTGACTTGATAAGACATTTATGTACCTTCACTTAAAGCGAGTATGACATAAGATGTAAAGAACATCTTGTTAGAATAAGGGGTTGAGATAAGCGTATGACTTGGTGTGTAACTCATCGAACAAACAGGGAGGCATTGTCTCGCTTGTTCCTTTTATAAGGTTGTAGGAATGGTGTGATCTTTGCCCTTTATTTGATATGCTAACTTTAACATTATTTCCTCTTATCTATAAATATAATAAAATAGGTTGAGTTGTGAAATATGATACTAACTATGTTTGACTAATGAAAACTTAATATAAATATGGAATGATTGTATGATTTTTATTGTAATGTATGTTGGTACATCTTGAATTATTTAGTATATATCATTGCTTTATATGATCTATTAGTATGGATTTGTGATTCATTGAACCTTGTACATCTTTTAGAGATCATTAGGTTATGGAGATCTAAGGGTTTCATGGTGAATTAGGTACGTGAGTAATAAGAGATAGGAGTGTACCCTAATTAGTCTGACATTGAATTGGTAGTTGTTAAGTTTAGATTCGATAAAAAGATCTCATCAAATCTATAATTTGACAAATGAGATTTATTAAATTCAGTTGTATGGCCATACACATGTATATTGTGGAATGTTTATTCTTTAATTTTGTATATATTAAAAATATAACATTTCTAGTTCTTATTCATCATCATACTTATCAAGAGCTATTTGGAGTAGCGACATTATTGACATGTTATATTTATCAGGGGCTACGTAGGGTAGCGATGGTATTAACTTATACACATCATTCTTACCACGTTTTCTAAACACTTTTCTTCAAAATGAGAAAAACACTCTCTAAAATAGAGAGATGTGCAAAGGGACCAGGAGGCTTTGTAGAACTCTCCCTGTCCATTTATTTTTGGCTTTTATAATGATTTCATGTGCTTTTGATTGAAGCCTAAAATTAGGAAGTAAGTAAAACTTTCACTGAGATATATGAGATCCTTTGAGTTATTAGAAGTCATCAGTCTTGTAATAGATAAGCTTGTCTTGATGGTTTTTTACTCTAGGGTGCTTATGGTAGAACCAATCAGAGTAATTGGTACTCGCAAACTTTATTTGTGTAATAGAGAGATGTCACAATGTAAGGTTTTGTAGGACCAATACTCTAAGGATAATACTACTTGGGAGGACTATGATGATTTTTATAGGCGATTTTCACATTTAATTACTTGATTTGATGCTTCATACTATGTTATTTTTCTATTGAATAATGATTTTAATTCAAATCTTATGTTTCAATAAGTGTCATCCAAGATGATGACTAACTTTAGGGGGAAGGATGTTACATTTTTATTCCTCGCTAAGCAAACTCACTTGATTATCCATAAATATTTTATAGTTGATAACTTGATTTGATTATTGATAGCTAAGATGCAAGTCATATGTTAATATAGGGAAGTTGTATGTTGCTTACATTTCATGATTTTATTGTTATGAGTTAGCTGCAATGTATATTCTTCACATTGTGATCATGTTAATTTAGTATTTTGGCACTATTTTATGATGTACATGTTGTAATGTTATGGACTAACTACCTGCTTGTCATGAGTTGATCACATGAGAGATTCATCCCTCAAAGCATGATGAAGGGAGAGCATCAATGGAGAGGGTGACATAAATAGAGATGTTGGAAGGATGACAGAGAAATGACTAGAACCCTATACACACCACATTAGTTAATACATATTATGTGCACAATTAAATGGTTAGCATTAGTATGTTTTAATGATTGACTACATTTTGATGATTGAGTATGTGTGTTAATTCAATATAATGCCTATGTAAAATTAATCTAGTGTGAGTGCAGTTATATCATATTAATATGCTCATAACTGTTAATGTTTTTGAAAATGAAAAATTGTGTAAAAAAGTAAATTCAACTTTAATGATTAATGAGATAATCATTAGTATTAAGTCATATTATTGTGAAATATAATAATTGAATTTTAATTAGAAATTAAAAAAATCATACAGGAATAGAATAAAAGAAAAAGGTAGCATGGAAAAAGGAATGCCACATCCATGAAAAGGGAGAGATAAAAAGGAAGGAGACACAATGGAGGAAAAGGAGAGAGGAAGAAGAGAAGGGCAGTGCTAAGGAGGCACAAAAGAGAGGAAGAACTAGATAGGTATTATTTTTCAAATCGTACTAATCAAGGTTGGGCGCCATCAAATAAGGTTGGTGATGTATTAAAATTTCATGTGAATTTATGTGAAAAGTAATCACTAAACTTATATTTATGGTAGAAATTCATACAACTAATAATATGTATATGTTAAATAATATATACTGTGTTAGCATAATTATATGGTGATATACAACAAATTGATATACAATGAACTATGTAGTGAACCAAATGATTGTATAACATAACGCTACATACCCATGTAATGTACACATGATTGATAATAGATTAAAAATTATTATTATATGTCGTATCAGAGTATGGCCATGAACTTATACATATGTGTTTTGTCAGAATATAGAATGATTTTGTTATGAATATTACCAAAACATCACAGTACATAAAGGAGTATCATAAAATATAAGACATTATTATATATCAAATTTTGTTATAAGCATATTACATCAATATATCATAATACATTAAATATAGTGATTTCGTTATAATGATGAAAAATCGTAGAATATTGAATATAGTGATTCACTTAATCATGATTATCTTATGCTTATAAGGCAAGTTTAATGAATATTATATAAATAGATAACAATGATTTATGTATTATATATATATATATATATATATATATATATATATATATATATATATATATATATATATATATAGTGAACCGATTTAGTCATCTATGTCGGTAAGCTAAGCGACTTATGATTGAATGAATTGTGTTTAATGTTTACATCATAAATGACTTTCAATGTTATATTTTAAATTATTAATATAAATTAATGGTAATAGTGATTGGGTAATAATGACTTGGACAATTAATGGATGACAACCATAGGTGCTAAGACAATATTATAGCGACCATCCTATAAGTTACTAATGTACATGGATTTGTATTAACCAATCATTGTTAATATAACTCAATAAGTGAAAGTCATCATGACATAGTAGTTGATAATTGATTTAGAATAGCTATTTGATAGTAACGTTTTGGTTGGTCCCTGTCTGGTTACTAAAAATAATAACCGTTATCTATATCATGTGGGTCCTAACCATTTAATAATTACGAGATTAAGGTAAGACCATAAGCCACTTAGTGATCGTAAAAAAGATCATAATTGAAGTTTAATTTACTATGGACTTATAAATTAACAATAATAAGTGGATAAATTTAGCTATTAATATATAGATAGTTAATAATTAATCTTCCAGTGGATCAACGATTATTGTTACTTATATATGTATGCATTATAAACCAATTACCCATATCGTTTGATATGATTATTATTAGTGAATACTGATATGCTAATCACTTATTACACTAATGATTGTTGGTTATCCAATCATCCCAAATATTTTAATCATATAACAATCATCATAATGACTAACTAACATATGGAAAGGTTAGTAGTCTATTATAAATTAACATTATTAGCAAAAGATTTATCATCTAAACTTGTTGTCTATATGATCTATGTATATTAGTAGATTTGTGTGATATGAGTTTAACTACTAGTTTTGTTAGCTAAGATTATATATATATATATATATATATATATATATATATATATATATATATATATATATATATATATATATATATATAATATATATATAATCCTAGTAGAGTATTGATTGGGTTTGAGAGTAACCCAAATAGTCATACACTGAGGTTATTACCATAGTCTTATTAAATTAACCCTAAGCAGGCATGGTTAGAGGTGAATATTAAGTTATATTCACAATTTATATAGACTACAAGCTTGAAATTAACTCAATTGAGTTGATGGTGGGTTATCCTTTATTGCTTTTAATCATTTTGATGACTGTCTTTGTTCTTCTTGAGACCGTCAAGATTGACTCTGCCTTTATTGATATGTTAATCATAGCTAATCACTCATTACACTAATGATTATTGGTTATCCAATCATCATCAATATTTTAATTGTATAACAATCTTCCTAATGACTAACATATGGGAAGGTTAGTAGTTTGTTATAAATTAACATTATCAACAAAAGATTTATCATGTAAGCTTGTTGTCTATGTGATCTATGTATATTAGTATGGTTGGAGGTGAATATTAATTTATATTCACAATTTTATAGACCACAAGCTTAAAATTAACCCAGTTGAGTCGATGGTGGGTTATCCTTCATTATTTTTAATCATTTTGATGATTGTCTTTGTTCTTCTTGAGATTGTCAAGGTTGACTCTACCTTTTTAATCCATATATCAATGTTTGCTGGTGCATTTTGATTGTTGGGTTGAGTTGATGCTATTTAGTTAACTTGAGTTGTCTTTGCAACTTTGATCTATTTTAGAGACGCTTGTTGTCATAGAATATGCCTTATGCTTGTCTTTTATCTATTAGAAGGTGTGAACAATCATGAAATGTATCCTCTGTTTATCATAATAGATTCATGATTTGAAAATAATCGAATAGTGATAAGGGTTTAGAAAATGATAAAATCTGATGATAGACCTTGATTGCTAATAGAAAAATGAAGAGTACTATTAGTATAGTAGATCAATAATTGTGTATTAAAACACATGTATCATGTAGTTTATGTTACGCAAGGTGCGTAAATATACAAAATATGTCTAAATGAGAATATAGGTACTCTTATACATACATACATACATACATACATATATATGTATATATATATATATATATATATATATATATATATATATATATATATATATATATATATATATATATATATATATATATATATATATATATATATATATATATATATATATATATATATATATATATATATATATACATATATATATATATACATATATATATATATATATATATATATATATATGCTATGAAAGGCGCGTAAATATATAAAATATGTATATATGAGAATATATGTACTCTTATACATACATATTATATATAATGTGTGTGTGTGTTGGAATGAGTGCCTATGATTATAGATTTTGACTAATGAAATAAGCCACCAAATTTTGAAAGATAGGGTACTATATTTTTATACGTGCATACAACCTCCTAAAAGTATGACCATTTTCTTAAATGGAAGATTATTTTTTGGTGAGAATTGTGTCTTTCTTGTTATGACTAATTGTTGGAATGAAGTAGTGTATCCATGAAAATTGATGGGCTATAATGTTATTGATTCTCATAGAGTTATTGTGTATTTAAATCTATTTACATAAATTAGATTATATAATTTAAATATAGGATATACTCAATTGATATATGTTTCTATTCAAATTTCTCTTTCTATATTCAAAAGAAGAATTAAGAAACTAAGAGATGGTCAAGGCTTGATGTGTACCTGGATATAGTCTGCGCACCGTAATCCAGATGCTGTGAGGACTCCTCTTTGGCTGTGGAGGAATGACACCTGCAAAGAAAAGAGACTTGGACAAAAGAAGGCGTTAGATGGATAGATGGTGGGTTGCCAAGCAAAAGCCTGATCCCAAAAGTATTAAAACTTCCTTAAGGGAGGTCAACCCACTGTTTGATAAAAGAAAAGTCTGATAAAATATAGAATGATTAAATACTGATATGATAAAACACTGAAAAGGAAAATGGAAGCAAAAGCTTACTTGAAAGATGCTGTCAGCCTCGTCACAGTCGTCGACGTCGGTGGTCCTACCGGCGTCGGTTATCGGGGTCTACCGACGTCAGTTAGTCTACCGACGTCGGTTGGGGTAATGACCGGCGTCGGTCGGGGCAATAGTCTGTAGACGGGTCTGGTCGAGTTTCTTGGTCTGTGGACGAATTTGTGGTCTATTTGATTGGTCTGAGACAAAGTTTTGGGCTCGGGTGAATGGTCTAGGGTCTGGGTCTGAGAGTCTGGTTGAATGGGCAGAGTATATGATCTGACAGTGGGATCAAATAGAAGACAGGGATAGCAGAGAGACAGGGTTCGGGACTGGTCTAGTTTGGTCAGAGTTTGGTCTGGGGGATAGGAGTGTTGAATCTAGTTTAGAAACAAATGACTAGAAAACACAAATGAAAACAGAGAAGAAAACTTACCTGTGGTGTGCTGAAGAAAGCGTTGCAAACTAGTGTACCTGTTGTTGGTGTTGCTGGTGATGAAAGTCCCATCGCTGGTGGAGTTGTTGAAGCCAGAATACCTGTTGTTACACCTGAGGGAGAGAATGAGAGGCTTGGTTTGAAGATTGGCAGAGTGTCAGGGTCCAAGAACGGATTGATGATCAGAGTGCAAGATACTAGAGTCGGGTTATGCGAGAGGCAGAGTTTGATTAGAATTTTTGATTTTTTGTGATTAGTCGTGAATAGGGTCAGAAGACGGTTTAAGTAAACCAACGTCAGCGATCCCGCCGGCGTCGACCGATAGTTGACCGACGTCGGCGGGTGGAAAATAGTTAAAAGGGCCAACAACCCCGTTCTCCATCCGCCAAGTGCATAGTCAGTGGAAGAATTGTCGAAGGTTAAGATAAAAACACACGAGAGTTGGTTAGGTGGTTGGAGAGGAGTAAGAATAGGTCTTGGGTGAGTCATAAGGTGGGAAATGGTCTAAGGTGAGGTGTCCTAGGCGAGGTGTCATGGTGATGTGTCAAAGGAGAGGGGATTAATTTAAAATAAGTTTATTATTTTAAATTAGTAATTGCATGTTTTAGGAATGGACCAAGAGGGGGAATGAACAAGGGTTAGACACGATTTCGGTGTCTACATTTGCCCCTTTTTGTCTTGTTGGTTGTTTTGGACGAACTGTAAGACAAAAACAATAGTTGGTTGCCCCAAGTGTGGGATGATGTGGATTGCCCCGAGGTATGGATGAGGTATTCCCCCTCAAAGTGGGAGTCGAGGGAAGGGAACCTGATGTCGGGTGCCGATTTGACAAAAAGTGGATGAGAAGGAGAGTGAGGGTGAACGCTGCAAAAGTCGTGATTGCACGCATACCACTTCACGGGACAGGTAGGTCAAATGGTCGCAGTCAAAAGGTCGAGGAGTGCCAAAATTGAAATAATCGGGCCCCAGCATTAGTCGTAGCTGATCGGGTTATTCAATCTAAGCTGTAGCTCTAAATGGTTGTCGTGTTCCAGGTATCCCAGGCTCAGGAAGTGCTCTCGAAAACACGAAAAAAGTCACAAATAGTGCGGATCAACCGGCTTGCGATCCTATACTTGTGAGGGTCCAAAAATAAGGTCTGCGAACAATTTTGCTATCTATTCGTGAGGTAGCATTCGTCCAAACAAAACCAAGACAGAGTTGTCTCGGAAGTGGTCAGGGTCTAAGGAGATATGTGTGATCTCCATGGTCGCTGGTCGGGTTGAGATATAAGTGATCTCAAATGGGCCCCATGAGGAGTCAGAAATGACTTCGACATTGGCAGGGCTGGTTGATTGGAGCATGATTTTGGGACAATGTGATGAAAAAAAGGTTTGAAAGTTGCCGATGTCAGTGATAAAAACTGACGTCAGAGACATAAAGGGACCGACGTCGGCAGTGTATCGGCCGACGTCGACGGACTAGGGCACTATGATGCCGACGTCGGCGGCCTGCCAAATCCGACAAAATTGGATTGGTGGCCCACCAAAAGTCATTTGTGATTTGGTTGACTGAGACAAAAGAGCTCTGGAGCCAAGTGAGTGAAAGTGACACTAGATTGACCGAGGTGCAGTGTGACGGGTCAGAGAAACATTCGTGAAGAGAGGGGGTCGATTGGATGTTGCAGGGACGCGTGTGGGCCAGCAAGAGTGTGCAGAGTCATTGACCCAAAAGAGATGGCAGAGGGGAGTAGAGGACCCACGGGAGGTCCACCACCAGCGGCACCCATCGTACCACCACGCCGATGACGTCGAGACGAGGTAGGAGGATCTCTGAACCCTATTTGATTGATTTTTGTCTTGATTTGTTTTTTGAAATGTTTGGTTTAGTTAGGCAGAAATTGAGGGGGGAGGGTAGCTAGAAAGGTGGTTAAAGGGTCTAGGATAGGTTAGGAGTGATTTAGGAGGGTTTAGGAGGGTGTAGGGGGGATAAATGGGGAAGCCCTAAATTTTAGGGCATGCCCCGTTCGGCCCTAGGACCGAACCAGTCGTCGACGTCGGCGATGTCACCGGCGTCAGCCAACCAGCAACCGGCGTCGGTCACTAACCTTGCGATGTCGATCACTAAGTGATCGACGTTGGTTAGGTGAGTGCCGTCACCGACACGCTAATCGATGTCAGTGGTTGCCTGGTCAAAAAGAGTGGTAAAAAAATGGTCAAGTCAAAAGGTCGAAGCTACGCTAAGGGCTTCCCGGGTGTTGGGTTAGGCATAGATAGTCAGAATAGTTGTTAAAATAGAAAGAGTAGGAATAGTGTTAACACGAGATTGTCTGTGGATGGATGCAGGCGAGGCAGACTCTGATGCTGTGAGATCGCCTCCCGACCTTGCTAACGCGGATGCACAAAGGCGTGATGATAGAGGAGTGGGCATAGATGAGCGCAGTGGAGCTAGGCGGGCTGAGATGCTACTGCAGAGTGGCGAGGGATGTGAGCCTCATGGTGGCATTGATCGAGCGGTGGGACCATGCCACCAACACCTTCCACCTGCCCACGGGAGAGATGACGGTCATAGTCGAGGATGTGTACCAAATTTTGTGACTGTCGATACACGGAGCTGATATCTATGCATGCTCGAGAGAGGCGCATGATATACACATGGTCACGCTGTTTGGGGAGCACGTCACAGAGATGAGCTACCATTTAGTCAGTTTTGCCTATGAGCCGTTGTACGTGGCAGATGAGGGCGCACATCGACTAGCAGTCCTGATGATGATCAACATCACAGTCTATGCGTTGGCAGATGCAGATGGAGGTAGGTTTTTGGTTGCCATGACCGGGGTTTTGTCAGAGATGATAGAGCAGCAGACAGTGTTTGCCTGGGCACTCGTCTTTTTGGCCCAGGTGTATAAAGAGCTGTGGGGCATTAGTCGTCAGTGACGGTATAGTTTGTGTGTCGACCACCTCCTACATTGCTGGGCTTACGAGCACATCATGGTTACCTAACCTCTCGGCCTTCCAGTGGCGATCCAGGCCAGTTTCAAGGTCAGATTCAGGTGATGGCATGAGATGATGGCGCATACACGAATGGACGGGGTAGTCAGAGATATTGATCACTATCGAGGGGTACTGGAGGCCCTGATTCCTGCAGACATCATCTGGAGACCATACTTGGTGTATCCAGTGTTCAAAGACCAGGGAGAGCAGTTGGTGGGTGTGCAGAGCCTGAGATGGGTCAGGGGCAGGTGAGCCGGTGAGCTCGAGAGAGTGCCAGCAGAGAGAGTGCGACGCTAGTATGGGCTGCTATAGAACGTACCTCCCGCATTTCCACTGTACAGATGGGATGACATTGAGGCACCATTCCCACTACCAGAGGAGATAGAGGGCCCAAATTTTGAGGAGTTGTCAGCAAGTCCTGGGGTGGCTGACCCAGGTTATACAGAGGCCTACACGGCGTGGTGGTCAGGGCAGTATGCAGGGATACAGGTAGGGCCACAGTGTGATTTGTAGGCAGTGATCAGAGAGAGAGATACTGCCAGATAGGAGAGAAATACTGCCAGACAGGAGAGGGATGCTGCCAGACAAGAGAGAGATGCTGCCATCTAGGAGAGGGATGCATCACGAGGATAGGTGACGATTTTGCAGGGTCAGTTGGCTATAGCCCAAGGACAGGTATTGACAGGACAGGGTTCGAGAGGACAGGGCCTGATGCAACATCCACCTCAGCAGCCAGTTTAGTAGCCTACACAGTCAGCGTCAGTGCAACCAGGGTTCTCACAGTCGCAGGGTTCAGTGCAGGGCACAGCTGCAGGGCAGATGGGTCCACCGTAGACTGTATCTATAGTTAGATACAATGATGCGTTGGACGAGATCGCTAGTTATGAGAGGGCCATCAGGGGGTTCCCTCAGATACAACGATACTCTGAGATGAGGGCAGAGTTGAGCTGACAACGGTCGATGTCGCGAGCGACGGCTACTGAGTCACGCAGGAGGCACAGATCAGAGGGGGGAGATGATATAGCATCTTCCAGGCCACTGCCGCCACAGCCACAGCCTTGAGGGCAGATCTTGATATTTATTTTTGATGTATATACCGGCCTACGAGTCGTTGATGCGAGATGTATGAGAGAGAGACAGAGGCACAGATTTGTGCAATTGTATAAAATATTTTGATATATATATGATGATGGTTTTGGATCATTGATGTGTTATGGATGTTGTTTAACGTTTAATGTATTGGGCATTTTTGATTATGATGATGATGCATGTTTGGATATTATGTTTATGATTATAATGTTATGATGATTAAATGTGATGATGATAATGTTATGGTCAATGATTATAATGATGATGATTAATATAATCATGCGTTGTGATAATGCTAATAATGAGAATGGTCATGACTTTTAGATTAGATGATGATGCGTAAGGATTATGTGATAGTGATATTTATGTTATGACTTGCGGATTATATGATGTGAATGCCTAATTGTGTGATGATAATGTGGTTGTGATTAATGACTATGTGGTAAATGATGAAAATGATTATGCTAAAGATTATGAAAATATGTGATTGGTTGTGATGTGATTGGTTGTGATGTGATTGGCAGGTGACGAGAGAAGGAGATGGAAGAAAGTGATGAAGAGAATGGCCGAGCTAACCCCAGAAGACCCCATGTCAACTGAGTGCTGCCTACATAGCCCCTGTTGTTAGGGCCTCAGGCCAATGTAGTTTTCCCTAAAATGGAGGAATGGTCAAAAGGATGGAAAGAAGGTTTGTCCATCAGAGAGACGAACAAACGAGGGTGGTCGAGCTAACCCCAAAAGATGTCGTATCATCTGAGTGCTGCCTACATAGCCCTGGTCATAGGGCCTCAGACCAATGTAGTTCAGACAAAGAGTCTGAGTGGTAGACAGGTGGTCAAAGTGGTCGATAGATTGGTCTTGGTCGAGGTCAAGGTCGAAATGATGAGAAGAAAATGATGCTACAGCCTTTTCCAATGGTGTATTCTGTAACATTGGTTGAGGGGTCTTTCATCCCTAGCAATTTTCCACAGTCGTGATGAATGTATGCTAACAATGAATTGAGGTCTATTTATGCTTCAACCAAGATGATAATGATAGAATTTAGAGTTGTCGAACCAAGATGGTCTTGATCCGAGAGTTGATGAGTGGGGCGGTGAGGAAGGTTTGTTGACGATGTGGTCGAAAAGAAGGGTGTCATTCCCCAGACATTGGCGAATGACAACCTTGAGGGCACAACAATGCTCAGTGTCGTGTCCAAGCGTGTGATGATACGCACAAATGCAAGTGTCGTCGAACCAAGGTGGTTTTGGTCTGAGAGATTGATATGGTTTAAGAGGCGGGAGATAGATGCGAGAGGACTGCAATAATTGCCATAACAGAAAGGCATAAGAACCTGCTAACGGGTCTAGATGTTTTGTTATAGTGGGGGTTGATGACTTTGGTGTGGGATGCGTAAGAGGCATAGGTCGATGGTTTGGAAGAGATATATGTCTGAGGGGTTGAGGGAGTAATGGAGGCAGCTTGCCTCTGTGAAGTATGGGAGTAGGAAGCACTCCTATTAAAGTGGATAGATGTGGGCCTAAAATTGAAGGTAATGAAGAAGGTGGGGGAAGAGTCCTCTGGTGTGGTCTAGTGGCCTTCTTTGATATGGTTTGAGGGCCATTATTGCGAGAGGCGAGGTTAGATGTGGGGCGAACACCAAGAGGTTCAATCTCTTTTGGTAAGGTGGGCGCTTGTGCGGGTTTGGGCTTAGATGTGGACGGAGGTGAGTGAGATGTAACAATCTCAGGCAAAAGGCAAGAGGAAACCATGACTGGGTCTTCTTCGATCAAAATGGGTGGAGAGACTGGGTCTTCTCCTGGTGGAGAAGAAATAAGAGAGTGCGGCTCCTAAAGAGAGAAGAAGGCAGGGATGATCGTGCCTTCTGCTTGTGCTTGAGGAGTAGGCAAGGTAAGGTTTTCGGATGAAGGTAAGGCTAATGGTGTAGGCATGGTCAAGGTGTCCTCTAGTATGAGAGAGGTAGATGGAGGACTAATAGGAGAAGAAAGTTCTTCATCCTGTGATGGAGGAGGTTGGTCAAGGACAAGAGGCAAAATAGTGTTGATTGTGTGAATATTATGGTCATGAGAGTCATTAGTCGTGGTTTGGATGTTGTTTTGAGTAGGTGGATGGTTTGGAAATGGTTGTTTGAAGATGTCGATGTTTTGATTTGACGGGGCATTCGGGTTATCTAAAATAAGATCCCCCTTGTTGATCATGTCTTGGATGATGTTCTTGAAGGTTCGGCAATTGTCGATGTCATGGCCGTGGATGCGATGAAAGTGACAGAAGTCGGCCTCCCTATACCATGTAGGGATGGCTTTTGAAGGGTTGAATTGAGGTGGTCAGATTGGAGGGAGATTGAGGACCCCCTGCTTGAGTAATTTTTCAAAAACGGAAGCGTACGATTCTCCAAGTGGAGTGTATGAACTCTGGATGTACCGTTGTTGGAATTGTTTGGTGATACTCAGAGATGTAGAAGGTTGAGAGTAATTGGTTATCGTCGAGGATGGTGATCTAACGACCACAGTGTTGGCCACTCCTTTGGACTTGAAGTTGGAAGAAGAAGAAGGTCTGGAAGAAGAATGGTCATTGGTTTTTGCATTGGTATTACACAATTTGACCTTATCCTCTTCAAGGGTGCGGAGTTCAAGCTTTCGAGCCATGGTGAAAGCTTTGTCGAAAGTGCGGAATGTCTGAATCCACAAGGTAGAAGAGATGTGCCTGGCACATGCTCGAGAAAAGAGCTCGATGAGCTCAGGTTGAGGCAAGGAGAAGGAGAGCTGGTTAATCAGGCCTCTCCAACGGGCGACAAAATCGACTATTGATTCATCGTCAAATTGCCTAATAGAGTAGAGGTCTGTGATTGAGACTTGTTTGGTGATGTTGATAGAAAAATGATCGAGAAATAATTGCGCAAGTTGAATGAATGAAAAGATAGAATGTCTGGCAAGAGAGCTATACCAGTAAAGGGCAGAGCCAGAAAGGGACATAGGGAACGTGCATAAAAGCAACGCATCGTTGTGGGCAATAAGATAGCAGGCATGTCTGAATGCCTGTAGATGGTGTTGCAAGTCCTCCTTACTCTGGAAGCGAGTGAATTTAGGAAGCTCCCATTGGTTGGGGTATGGTCGAATAGGGACAGAAGGATGAATGGGCTCGTTGCAAATTTGCTCATACGAGAGAGCATTGCGTGAACCAGAGATAGAGGTCTCGAGACTGGACATTTTATCCATCAGCATTTTAATGACGTCTGCTGACGGATTGGCGGATGGAGCGCCCCCTAGGTTGTAGGGCGCTTGAAAGAGGCTAGAGGAGGCATACGATGTAGTTAGTTGTACCAGTAAGGGGGCAACGTACGGATGACTAGTCGTAGGGACATAAGTGGAGGCCAAAAGTGGTTGAGTTATGAAGGTTGAGGGTATAAGTTGACTAGATACCGCCAAGGGTGGTTACGTGACGGCACTGGTAGAAGGATAGGTTGGCACCCCTGCATTCATGGGCGCAAGAGTGTGAGGGGTCGAGACAATCAAGTTCTGGTATGATGTAGAACTTGGTTGAATTGCATGTGGTTAAGGGGGTAATGGAACCCTGATGGAGGTTGGTCTAAAAATGGATGGGGAGGCCAAACTTTGCGTATTGGCCATGGTCAGGTAAACGGTTGAGGCAAAAGGCTGGGCAGCGGACGGTGTTAATGTCATCACCGCTTCACTCGAAAGGTCTCGCGTTGGGTCTCTTGCGAGATAGTTTTGGAGGGCTGTGACGTTGAGGTCCAAGAATCTTTCGAAATCTTGGTCCCCTTCAGGGATGATGGGAGTCTGAGTCAAGGTCGGTCCTGTAGGAGTTCTTTCAATCTCTGAGTGGAACTCCATGATAGGATTGGTTAGAGACGAGAGAGCGTCGTCAAGAAGAGGGTCAGGTTCCAAAAACTGTGTGTTTTCAGTTTCAGAAACTCAGAATGAGGTTTTGGCAGAAAAAGGGGTCGGGTTTTAAGTTGTTGTTTTGTAAAAAAGGACTGTGACAGTGATCGACGTCGGTTGAAAAATTGATGTCGATAAGGTAAAATGGCCGACGTCGGTCAGATAACCGATGCCAGTGGAGGAAGGTGGCCGACGTCAGTGGAAAAGCCGATGCCGGTGACTGTGGTTTCCAGAAACTCAGAAAAATTTGAAGATTCTTGGAAAAAAAGGAAGAGAACGTCCTCACTAGCTCAAAAAACTAGATAAGAACAGAAAAACAGAGAGAGAGAGAGACAGGCCCTAAGCGTTAAATCCTAAGAATCAACTTTTTAGAATCCTGTGGCTTATGCCTTAAAGTGATATTTGGGAGGTTGGCTGTTAGAAGGTACCTAGAAAAGGTAGTCTATGGATGGTTTCAGGTTTTGTTTAGGCACCCAAGAAGTCTGTATTAAGTTCGGTATGTGGCCTGGTGCTAAGGAGCAAGCTCCCCTCACTTCACGAGTCCAGTGGTAAGCTGGTCTCTCTTAGCCAAAATATACCTTGCCTAGAGATTATCCTCCGCCAGAGAACGGAGTGGGCTTTCCCCTTGGTGATGAAATCCAAGTGAGATTGCCAGGTAGGGGTAAGGTATCCGCTGGGGGATGAAATCCCAGTCGGGCCTTGTCTCAAGTGAGTTTGATGTTTAATTAAGTGCTCATGGTCTGGTTGTGTAACATGAAGTGGACTAGATTAATTTAATATGCAGTTTGTTAATTACTAAGTGTGGACTAAGAAATGCAAGCACAAGCAACAATGCAATGCAATAAGTTTTAAGCCCAAGTTGAAATGTTAAGTTGGAATGAAAACAAGTTGAAAAAGGGTTGGAGGATATGATTTTGGACTAGTCTAGAAGTGCAAGAAAGGAAAAGAAAAGTTTTTTTATTCCTACTTATGATGTCTTTTAGAAAAGAAGAAAGAAGTGAAGAGGAAGAATCCTAATGCACCTAAATGAACAAAGAGGGAAAGGAACCCAAGGAAGGCCCTAAGGGTCCCACCGAGCGTGCCAGAATGTTTCTATTCAAATTTCTCTTTCTATATTCAAAAGAAGAATTAAGAAACTAAGAGATGGTCAAGGCTTGATGTGTACCTGGATATAGTCTGTGCACCGTAATCCAGACGCTGTGAGGACTCCTCTTTGGCTGTGGAGGAATGACACCTGCAAAGAAAAGAGACTTGGACAAAAGAAGGCGTTAGATGGATAGATGGTGGGTTGCCAAGCAAAAGCCTGATCCCAAAAGTATGAAAACTTCCTTAAGGGAGGTCAACCCACTGTTTGATAAAAGAAAAGTCTGATAAAATACAAAATGATTAAATACTGATATGATAAAAGACTGAAAAGGAAAATGGAAGCAAAAGCTTACCTGAAAGATGCTGTCGGCCTCGTCACAGTCGTCGATGTCGGTGGTCCTACCGGCGTCAGTTATCGGGGTCTGCCGACGTCAGTTGGGGTAATGACCAGCGTCGGTCGGGGCAATAGTCTGTAGACGGGTCTGGTCGAGTTTCTTGGTCTATGGACGAGTCTTTGGACGAATCTGTGGTCTGTTTGATTGGTCTGAGACAAAGTTTTGGGCTCGGGTGAATGGTCTAGGGTCTGGGTCTGAGAATCTGGTTGAATGGGCAGAGTATATGATCCGACAGTGGGATCAAACAGAAGATAGGGATAGCAGAGAGATAGGGTTCGGGACTGGTCTAGTTTGGTCAGAGTTTGGTCTGGGGGATAGGAGTGCTGAATCTAGTTTAGAAACAAATGACTAGAAAACACAAATGAAAACAGAGAAGAAAACTTACCTGTGGTGTGCTGAAGAAAGCGTTGCAGACTGGTGTACCTATTGTTGGTGTTGCTGGTGATGAAAGTCCCGTCACTGGTGGAGTTGTTAAAGCCAGAATACCTGTTGTTACACCTGAGGGAGAGAATGAGAAGCTTGGTTTGAAGATTGGCAGAGTGTCAGGGTCCAAGAATGGATTGATGATCAGAGTGCAAGATACCAGAGTTGGGTTATGCGAGAGGCAGAGTTTGATTAGAATTTTTGATTTTTTGTGATTAGCCATGGATAGGGTCAGAAGATGGTTTAAGTAAACCGACGTCGGTGATCCCGCCGGCGTCGGCCGACAGTTGACCGACGTCGGCGGGTGGAAAATGGTTAAAAGGGCCAACAACCCCGTTCTCCATCCGCCAAGTGCATAGTCAGTGGAAGAATTGTCGAAGGTTAAGATAAAAATGCACGAGAGTTGGTTAGGCGGTTGGAGAGGAGTAAGGATAGGTCTTGGGTGAGTCATAAGGTGGGAAATGGTCTAAGGTGAGGTGTCCTAGGCGAGGTGTCATGGTGATGTGTCAAAGGAGAGGGTATTAATTTAAAATAAGTTTATTATTTTAAATTAGTAATTGCATGTTTTAGGAATGGACCAAGAGGGGGAATGAACAAGGGTTAGACACGATTTCAGTGTCTACAATATAAACTGTACTTGATTGCTTGTTTATTATTTATGATTATGAAACATTTGGTTCTCGAAATTGTAAGATTGGTTATTCATAATTGTGTAGTTGTGCTAATAAATAATGAACTATGATATATTAAAATCTCATAGAGTACATTATGTTTAAAAACTATAGTCTAAATGTATATTATACCTAGATGTTACAAATTGTAATTGTTACGTCTAGATCTATTCATATGTTTGACAAATTAAATGTATGCGTTTAACATATTTTAGGACAATTAGTAGGAAGTATTGTATTATGTCTACTCACGTAAATTAGAATATGGAGCCTAATATATATATTATACTTCATTAGTATAGTTTGCATTTGTTTACTTATTAATTATGTAACAAATGATATTGTAGAGATTCATTCATATGTTTGACATAATAAATGTATGCAGTTGATTATTCTTGTGCTTAGAATATTTTGTGATTACTAGTAGGAAGTAATGTTTATATATCTAATGGTTATATATATGTTAATCAAAGCTCGCATTATTGATACTGAGTAAGTAGTGATATGGACTTCACTAACTTACTTGCATCACAATGTCAAATGAAAGTAATTCGATCAAGCTGTGTGCATAAAATCGATTGATCTTAGAGATCAATAACTATTAAAAAATTTTGGTCAAGTAATGTTAGTGATTCATTGTCATTACATGTGTATGATTTACATGTTTGTGAAATATTTTGTTAGAATAGGTTTATTTATGATACATCTCATGTTTTTTTATAAGTCATACAACACATGGTACTAGCTTGTCTCGTTGTATTCCTGCACCGTCACTATCTACTCATCTATGAAAGGAGGGCCATTCCCTAAAGGATAATTGTGTGGATGATTGATGGTATATGGTTGGTGTGGAAAAGTGATCGAATGATGCTCTTCCTCTCCACAATAGTACTTACTTGGAAACGACACTTGAGATTATTAGAGATACTAGAGTTCAGGAACTCATACTCTGTGAAGATTTGTATTTTGTAGTTTGTACACCACATTGTATTTATTATTATTAACATATTATCCTTGATGAGATATAAATATCACTTATCTTTACTTGGTAGTAGTGGTTGTAGCATCATACCAGTCATGTCTAGACATTTGTAATTACTTTCCATATTTGGTTACGATGTGTTTCATATGTTGATAGTGATCAATGACTGTTAGATGCCACATGGTTATTTATAGTTAACATACTTAGAGAGTTATATCTAAACTTATATATTTTGGTGGTGAATTATAGCAAATAATACGTTGATCAAATTGAAAAAAAATTATGTTTTTTTAAGTCAAACTCAGTAGGATTGTTACAGACAATGGACTAGTTACAACCCCTATCATTGATCCTTCACACCCTAATTATGTGGACTTCAATGATTATTCATCCAAAGATGAGCAACACAATCAATATCAAAATTATACACAAGATGGGAATCGATATACTCTCCCCCCACTTAATAATGAAAATATTATAGTCAATAAGGATGTGATTTTACAGAGTTTTAGAGATAGACTTCAGGAACAACCCCATGATCATGCACAAATTCTGTAAGTCTTAATAGAAATAAAGACTAAATCCAATTATAGTAGGAATTTTGAGCAAATGGATTAAATCATGCAATTTAAACCACCTAAAATATCAAACTACCTATGTAAGATCTAGAGCCATTAGAATCAAATGCAAATAGATGAATAAATAATTCAAATCAATATTCTAATCCTAAAGCTAATTGCTCTAAACCAAGATTAAATGGATAGGAAAACAAGAGGAGTGGATTGAGATTACCTTAGACTCATAATTTTGACATTATGATTGCTTGATCATGGATTATGGATTCATGATTTTGACATGGATTTGGTAGATACTTCTTGTTGCTAGTTGATCATATGGACATGAAGATTTGAAATTAGTTTTCATGGGGGCATGACTTGTTTATATAGAAAATTGAGGGAATGATCAAGTGATATAATTCAATCTTGGGCCATTGGGGATCAATGGTTGAGGATTATCCAAAGAATTTTAAATTCTTTGGAGGATTCTAGAGGAGAGAAGGTTCTAGAGGTTGAAATCTTTAGAATCTCTCTCAGAGTGTTAAACATGATTAGGGATAGATTAGATAGGTGATTAGGGGGTTTTAGAGAGTCTGAGGGGGTAGGATTGTAGGAAAGCCTACGAATAGGTAGGTAGGTCAGCTTTGAAAATTTAGAATTCACAAATAATGAATAAGATAGATTAGCATAGTATTAAGAGATTATTAGAAAAATTAATGAAGAAGTGGGATAGGACTAAGGTGAGTAAATGAAGAGGAATGAAGGAGATGTTAGATAAATGATTAGAAAGGGGTGATATTACGATGGAATTAGAGGTGATAAATTAGATGAGCAAAATTAGTGTCAACTAATAGTAATATTAATGATAATAAAGAAAGCAAGTGGATTTAGGTGCATATATTTTGCCCTTTTTTAAAACGGCATTACAAGTTGAGCTGAGTGGAATGAGTAATGGTCTTTCAAAGAAGAACCATTTTGAAAATGAATTTTAATAAATGATGTTAGTGCATGTGATGCCCCCTCGAAGGGACATGCAAGGAAGAATAAGACAGATGGCCACTCAAACGAAGAAACAAGGGGTCGGATGCGACAAACAGATAAGGGGATGGGATGCTAGATGTGGGATAAAAGATGAAGATGGTGAATTCAAATTTGAGCATTGAGCTCCAAATTGATGATGCCCTTAGAAAACACACATGCACAGAAAGTAAATATGACTTTGTCATGGTTATTGACATAGCCTAAGGAGGAATCAATCGTAACATGATGATGTAGGATCAAAAGGCTGCAAGTTATCCATGTATCCCATGAAAGAATGCATGCAAGTGATAGTTATAGCCTAGGATAGAAAATGAAGTGATAAGATTAATGATTAGTGTAGCTCAAAGCTAAATTTGAATGATATGATGAATGAAAAGAAACAAAATAAATTATAGGATCGAGTGACCAAAGGATGAAGAGGAAGAATTAGATTACAATTCATCAAATCAATGAGCCACAATGTGATGCACCTAGCAAGGACACATGGAAGAGAGTGATAGATGATGAATTGACCAATCAATGATGATGGATGAGTGATAGAAGAAAAAATGGATGTTATGATATGTTGGGTGTAATTAACAGGTGTGGATGATTGATGAAAAGATTAAGGAGATGATTGCAAAGACGGTGATTGATCAAGAGTCTAGTTGACTAATGATTGATGTTATATCTTAAAGATCTGACTGATGTAAAATTGGAAGAAAATGAAATATAAGATAGATGTGGTGATAAATGATTATGAAAGAAGTGATAATGGCCAAGCTATCATTATGCACTAAAAAGTGGCCAAGTGTTACCTACATGGTCTAAAATATAAGATAGATGTGGTAATGAATGATTAGGAAAGAAGTGATAATCGTCGAGCTATCTTTGGGCACTAAAAAGTGGTCAAATATTGCCTACATAGTCTGAAAAGATCTCAGGCTAATGTAGTTATGACTCAAGGATAGATGGTAAGATAGACAAGAGGATGATGATGATGACAATGATTAGTGATTAGAAGATGATGCATGAGATGAGGATAATATATTAGATGTTAGTCTAATGGATAATGAGGATTAGATTAGTGATGGGAATAAGGATGATTAAATGATTAGATAAATGATGAGGGTGTAGGTGATCAAACCATCACAATTGTCATAAGGCTCATCATAGCCTAAGTAGTCCATTAAATATGACACTTGGCAGTATGCCCCATGATATAAGTATGACCAAGAGGACATGGTGCCAAAGTGCATGGGTAGATAGTGAACTCTACATCATCGAGGGCACTTATAAGCATTATTGTAGTTTTGGTGACCTCATAACGTCCTTGTTCATTTCCCAATAGATAAAAGAAACACAAGACAAGACTAAAAAGAAACATATACAAATAAATAATCAACAAGATAATCATTTGTGTACAGGACAAAAGACATACAAATAAGTCAAACAATTTAGAGCATCCAAGTAACACACATAAGTATATACATGCAATGTCATCATGTATTATATAATGGTCCTGATGAGAGTTGACAGGATAATTGATTATATGATGAGCTAGACTAGGATGATAATGATGTGATTGTGGACTTACGATAGACTTGGATTTTGATAGGATGATCATGATTATGAATTAGGTAAGGATATGGATGTGGATATAGATTAGGATTAGGCAAAGGGACTTGGATGAGGACTTTGGTATCGAAGACTTAAATTTGGATTAGGATAAGGATTTGGAGGTTTAGATTAGAGACAAAAGACTGAATAGGTGAAAGTGAGACTAGGTCAATGTTAGCTCAATATCGACTAGATTTGCCCCTAGTTTAGAATAGGAGGATGTATAACATGATTGTGAAAGATGAAATGTATGGAGATGGATGTGACTAGGTGAAAAGGCATAAGACAAGACATCATGGAATATATATTTTTTTTTCAAATTTTATGATTTTTAGGGTTTTTAGAATATTTCACATTTTAGGGATTTTTGGAATATGTTTGTACACTATACAAATGGGGTTACTAGAAAGGGAGTACCAAGCCTAGCAACCAAGATAAGGATGGATGGCATAATGGATGAGATGAGAAAAAGTTGAGGGTAATGTAGAAAAGGGGATGAGGACCAAGGAAGAATGGACTAGGGATTGCCAACTACCTCATCATGAAGGAACTAGATATTTAGTTGCCTGAGTGTCCTTTTGGAGGATATGCCAAGATGATCCCGATACATTTCTCAAGACACCTTCCTTGTCCTTACAAAGGTTAAGACTAGAAAGGAATGATTGACACAATAGGATGTGTGATATGGATAGAGGGATATGATACAAATGGGATTGACAAGGGATGGGTGTAATGGTTAAAAAGGATGGATTTTGCACCCAAGTGTTGAGGTATAATGTAGATAATAGATTATTTATCATGATACTGAAAATCAGTTTTCATCATGGTACTTGCCCAAGGTGCTAGAAGACAATTTTTCACCATTGGATGAATGATTTTTATTTCACTTTTTTTACCTCTTTGGCTTGTTTTTACTTTTTGATTTTTTTCTTGATTTCTCGATTTTTTTTATTTTTTGGATTGAAATCTTGATTTACTAAATATGGGTATGAGATGCAAGATGTAGACACTTTTAAGCTCTTTAGCCAACACATGTTCTAGAGATTTGTGATGTTAGGACCATGTTGTCACTGTTGGATGTATTGATGTCCATGTGACCTTTGATTATTTTTGATTGAGACCCCTCTAGATATCTAGGTTAGGCGGACCTTCATCCCTCCTATAAGAGACAATGTTGCCCAAGGAGGTGATGTGAGATATGAAGTGGATTAGATTCTAATGGGGGTGCATTGGATTTGAATGGATGATAGGACTTGATTGGTTTGTGGGTTTGTGAGAGGATGGTGTGATGGGTGATTGAGGAGTGGGACTTGTAGTCGCCTACATCATTGGAGATGTTGGACATTCGATATTTGATTGATGCCATGTAATAAAAGACTTTAAGAGATTCAAGACACTTTGACTTTGCTATTTAACTTTGATCTGATCATTTGATGGATTATTGACCATTTTAATAATGCTTTTGACATTATTTGAATTTGTTGATTGGATGTGACTTTGACTGCCCCTGATTGCCTAATTTTGGGCTTCACTAGGGGTGATGGATTATTAACTCTGATGATACCACAATGCCTGACATTGGGCTTCACTAGGGGAAGACATTTTTGGATGGGGCTGATGCTTTGAATTTTCTTGATTTTGACATATGGGATCAAATGTTATTTGAGTATTATGATTGGTTTTTGGAATATGGTCTTGGATCTTTGTATTTGTGGCACACATATGTTGTTCACAGAAGAGTCCACTAATGTATGTTCATGTTCATGTTTATGGAGGGAGGTGATTAATTGATCATTGACAAGAACAAATGGGTCTATGATGGATGAAGGTGGTGGAGATGGCATGATGAGGTCAATGAGTGGTGATGGGTTAACATAGTCATTGTAGTGGTTCTTAGTAGACCCAATTTTGACATCAGAGAAGATATCCTTAAGATCAATAAAGGATCACTAAGAATGGTAGAAATATACACATCCAAACTAGGATAATATTCATTTTGCAAATCTTCAATAGATAAAGCTTGCAAGAACTTTGTTGTGATATCATCATCCATATTGGGATCAAAAGATATTCTTGGTGATTTATTGGAGGTGTCTCGATTAGATGTATCCTTAAAAAGATAGACATAGTCATCATCTGCTACAACATTCATGAGGGATGAGGAATCTAATTCAAATATAGGTGTTGAACATGATCTTGATGTAGATAACACTTCTATTGACTCTGATGTCAACTTTGTCATGATGCTGCTAAGAGAAGAGTTATCGTCCGCAAGTGACCTCTCTACATGGGGTTTTTGATATGGTGGATGAGGGGGAGATGATGGAGAAATGATGGATTGAATAAAGATAGTTCCATAGAAGGACTCATGATATATGGGAGGATTTGGTGTATGGGAAATAGAATCATCTTCGATGGATAATTTGTCAAATATGGGGGGACCATGGAAGAGGGATATGGGGTCTTGGCCTTGGATAGGAGAGGGAAGATCTTGATCATAATCAGGAATGGAATATGGGTGTTCATCTTATTTTTCACCCATGGATGTAGGCTCATTTGTTTCATCCTCAATTTCTATATCACCATGGTCGATGAGGTCTTAGACATAATCTTGGAAATTATGACATTGATTAATGGTATGCCCCCAGGTTCAGTGATACAAATAATATTGGTTAGCTTTATACCAAGAGGGATTAGGCTTGATTAAGATGTCATATGGGTGGATAGACCATCATGTTGGTAGAGACAAGTTGTTGAAGAGAGATTCTAAGGATATAGGAAGAGGAGTATAGGGGCTCTCTTCATTTTTTGACTTAGATGTGAAAGCATTGGATGTTAGATTATATGGTTGTTGACATGATGGGGTGGGTGGATTATTATTAGATGTGGTGGCCAAGATAGGATTCCCTTTATTAGTAGAGATAGGGGTAGATGATTGGATATGACAAGTGGAGGGAGGATTGGAATGAGACTCACATGAATGGGTTTGGACTGGAGGTAATAGTGGGTGGATAGGATTGAAGTCTGTAGGATGTAGAGTGCTCATCTCAAGAAGGAAAGAAAGGAGCATATCCTTATTGGCTATGAGACATTTATTAATCAGGGTATTTACCAAATCTATTTTGGATGCCATGGATAACGTTGGGAAAAAGTATGAATGATGTGGTTCACCATCTCTGATCGACAGGTGCAGGGTATTGAATGGAAATATCAAGGGATAAAGATGGGATGTGTGGAACAAATTTAGATAAGAGGCTTGCCTTAGTCCTTTCTCAAGTTTGACTCGATGTGTGATGTGATATGATTTTTGATCAAGTAGATCAAATTACAATGTAAGCTTGTCTTTGATGATTTAGACTAGATTGGACTAGGTGAACTGTGACAAGATCTAAGATTTGATGAGGGGCTAGACTGGCCCAATAGACTAAAATTGATTGGATTGATTAGATTAAAGCTATCTTAAGAATAATATGATTGACTATAATTAGATGTGATGATTTGATTGATAGGAATGTGATTATGATTCAAACTTGATTGAACATCAGCAAGTTAATGATGAGGACCCCGATAAGAACATTTTGCCAATGTGGATGAGGATTAATTATAGACTTGATAGGGGGGATTGATATAGATAAGGGGATGAATTGGGTTGGACTACGTTGATAAGGTGAATAGGCAAGACAAGATCAAGATAAATGATTGGTTATGGGTAAGATGTGGATGACAAGACGTGATTTAGGATACGTAGGTGGATGTGTATTAATAAGGCTAGGAGGTGATTAAGATTAGTTATAGATAAGGTGAATTAAGTGAAAAAGATGATGTTGGGGATGATTAATTGTATGCTAGAGAGATAGTGGATAAGGCAAGGTCAATATTGGTTTGAACTAGGGGATTAATCCAAGGTGAGGTGTGATTTAATTATGGATGAGGTGGACTCATGACAAGGCTTGATTATGTAAGCTATGGGGGTATGACTAATGATTGGTGATACTAGAATATGATGTGACCAATGTTTAAAAGGATGTACAAAAGAACAAAACATGTATAAGAGGATGGTATGATGATAAGACAAAGATGATTATATGTATAAAAGACCTAGATAGATGTGTATAAGTTTAGGTAAAAGTATGTCCTAGCTCACAAACAACACTAATCGAGCACGAAACTCACCAAAGTAAGCAAACCACAAACCTATGATTAGTAAACTCAAGGGTGTGTAAGTTGACAACTGAACCATCTAACAACTTCATGGGTGAGGTTGTAGCTCAATGTCCCATTATAGAATCGTTTGAACCCTCTTAACCCCATCTACACATGATGGTCACTCGAGAGATGATACTGAGTCTGGAAACAAGTTGTCTGTTACAATTGAAAGGTCTTATGCTAGGTTGAATGGGCTTTCTTGAGGAGTCCCTGATATATGCTAGGTATGATAGGGTCCAAGTCCACGTAGGGTGTTGTTTGATGGCTGGTTTAGAGAATTAATTCTTCCCCTTCATGGATGACCTGTATGGTGTCAACCATTTAGCCTAACGATAGTTGTCCCTGATATTTATACTCCACCAAAATAGGAAGTGTCGAATAGTTGCATGGTGGTGAAATCCAAGGTCACTATCCCTCTAAGACTATGGGCAACTGTGTGGGTGTCAATTCTACATTGCGTTGCCCTTAGTAAAGAAAATGGGAGAGTTTGTAGGTGGTTTTTTATCCTTCAAGAATAAATGTAAGGATGCAAGAAGGAGATCATACACCACCATAGCTATCGAGTGACAAACAGGCAAACAAAAAGGATTAACTGATTATTTAAGATGTGATAAATATACAAGATGCAAAAATATACAAAACAAAAGGATTAAAATGATTAAGAGATATATACAAGCTGTAAGACAAAATGATTAAAATGATTCAAAAAATAATTTTCAAAATGCTAAAAGGGGTCTTTGACAGGTGACCTGCAAGAAAATGATTAGTAGTTTGATTGGCACTTTTAAAGAGGCAACCTGCAAGACAAATGATTAGTAGTTTGATTGATAATTTTGAGGGGAAGCCTGTAAAACACAATGTTAGACCAAAATAATGACCTACAAAATAAGGTGTTAGACAAAACAAAATAGCCTCTAAGTTCACCCCTGCAACTAAATATTAGTCTAATAGGCCTTAAAAAAACACCCTAAAAAAATTATGATTTTGCTTTATAATTTCTTTTGGTGAGTAGGCCATGACATGGGGCCCCTAGCGAGGTTAAGGGGTAGCACACCTTGCAGGTTCTAAGGGCAGCACCCCTAATGTGCTCCCTGTCATGGTACATGATAGGGTTGAGGGGTTGATCCCTCAATGCCATAGGCAATTTGGGCCTTGTGGAAGGCTTGGGATGACTGAAAATTTACTAAAAATGACTCCAAAAATGCACTCAAAAGGATACTTTTGAAGGCAAAATGAATGTAAAATCACAATTTTAGAATGTAATACTTTAACTACCAGTGCAATATCATAATTTACGAGTTGCAATTTTACCACAGACATTTAACCATGATGGTCAGTCTGCAAAACCATAAATGTTAAAGCAATATCGTGACTCCTTAAATGATATCATGATTATGTGACTCCTTAAAGTTTTATGATAAAGTATAAAACCTTAAATTTTTTATTGTTGAAAAAGACAAATGTTTAGCTGATTATGATAGGTTAATCTAGATGCCTTAAAAATGCCTATTCACAGATAATTATGGAAGATTAAAAACTTATAACAATGTATGAAAATCAAGACAAGATCTTTATCAAAATGGACAAAATCATGAACAAATATAGAACACAAAGTGTATTTTTAGTTAGATTTTGTCCTAAGTTTGCCTTATGGTTTTTGAGATATTAAATCAACAAATAAAATAACCCTAAAATGATTAAATCACAACATCACTACTAGATATGCAAGATCGTTATTCTTAGGTCAATACCATTACTATGTGATTAGCGGTTTTGCAAAAGATAGAAAAAAGGGTTAATGATGTGATATTCTTTTTTGTAGATGACCTTGACCCTGTCAATTTCACATAGTAGGTTATACAGGCAAGACCCCCTATGTGGTTAGCAAAATATTCTTTCAATCATAAGTGTGATTAAATAACATTAAAGGATCTAAGTGGAGACTTTTTGATTGTTGATTTTCCTACAAGATAGAGGATAACTAGATTGACCCTATAGGTTAGAGACCAAAGGATAATTTTATCAATTTTGATAGTGATTTCTAATTTTGTGATTGTAGTTGCAATATCATGACTTGTAGGGTAATGTCATAAATCTCAAAGTTTTGATTTTGTAGATGGCCAAAAAACCTATCACAGTCAGAATACCATTAGTCATTAAGGGTTAGATAGTCAACACAAAATCATTGATTGGCATGCAAAACTGCAATTTTTGATGCAAAAATACAACTTACAAATCATGGTATTGTATAAGGGTAGAAATCATGTCAAAATCCAATAGTTAGTGATTAAATACATAATTAACATTATAACACTTAAATTATTATAATACCATGACTGCAATATCGCTAATACCAGTGCAATATCGCAATTCACATGTACGTGATGATTTTATCAAATCTGTCTTTTGATTCTCATCCAATTACACTTAAAAGCTTTTAAATCACTACCAATAAGCTTAAGAGGTTAGAATTAGAGAGTACCCCTCCCACCGTGGTCGTTAAAAATATAGTAAGAATTTTGAGGAAATGGATTAAATCATGCAATTTAAACCACCTAAAACATCAAACTACCTAAGTAAGATCTAAAGCCATTAGAATCAAATGCAAATAGATGAATAATGGATAGGAAAACAAGAGGATTGGATTGAGATTCCCTTAGACTCATAATTTTGACATTATGATTATTTGATCATCGATTATGGATTCATGAATTTGACATGGGTTTGGTAGATGCTTATTGTTGCTTCTTGATCATATGGACATGAAGATTTCAAATTAGTTTCCATGTAGGTATGGCTTGTTTATATAGAAAATGGAAGGAAGGATCAATTACTAGAATTCAATCTTGGGCCATTGGGGATCAATGGTTGAAGATTATTTAAGGAATTTAAAATTCCTTAGAGGATTTTAGAGGAGAGAAGGTTCTAGAGGTCGAAACCTCTAGAATCTCCTTGGGAGGGTTAAGCATGATTAGGGATATATTAGATCGGTGATTAGGGGGTTATAAAGAGTCTGGGGGCAGAGGATTTTTAAAAAGCTTAGGAATAGGAAGGTAGGTGGGCTTTAGGAATTTAAAAATCTCAAATAATGAATGAGATACATTAGGATAGGATTAAGATATGATTAGAAGAATTATTGAAGAAGTGAGATGAGAATAAGGTGAGTAAATAAAGAGGAATGAAGGGGATGTTAGGTAAATGATTAGAAAGAGGTGATATTAGGATGGAATTAGAGGTGATAAATTAGATAATCAGAATTAGTGTCAATTAATATTAATATTAGTGATGATAAAGAAAGCGAGCAGATTTAGGTGCATACACCAATAATGGTCAATCCTCTACCCCAACATTGCTACACCTATTTTTGGGGCAACTCAAAATATACAACAACATGTTTTAACTCGATAACCTTCACCAATGGCAACACCTCATATGTTTAGTTTTTCCTCTCCATATGTACAATCCCTTATGAATGAGATATGTGATATACATGCGAAGGTGTTACATCTTCAACAAGGTGCTATTAGACCATCCCATGCCTTAATTTTCATGTTATTTTACATACACCATTGGCATAACACATAGTGACAACTCCTTTTCCACCCAAATTTGTGGCACCCAAACTTACTTTGTGTAATGGTAATGGTGACCTAAAACACCATCTACGAGTTTTCCACGCAACATATTTAAAATATGTGTCTAATGATTGATTCCTTACGAAGTTATTCCCACACAATTTAAAGGACTATGCACTACAATGGTTCTAGGATATTCCTAATCAATCCATCATAGCATTCAATCAATTGGATAACACACTTTTCAATCAACATCAATGATAAGGTTTCATATGCTCAAGTGGCTCAACTTAAGCTAAAAACCAATGAGCCTATGGCACAATATGTCTTGTGATATAAAATTATATTGGCAAAGATGACTAACCCGATGGTAGATAGATAACTCTAAGACATATTCAAATAAATTCTACTACCAACATTGCATGAGGCTATATTATTCAAGAAGTTTCCAACATTCACAGATTCATTCCACATAGTGAAAGAAAGGGAAGTCAAACTTCTCTCCATGGGAAAACTAAGGTACACAACTAGATCAGATTTAACTAATAAGAGTTCTACTAAGCCCTGATACAAAGTAAGGCCCACTAAAATTAATAATGATCAAAATACCATAATTAATGTAGTTTTAAAGCCACCTCCCCACTCGATTTTATCAACTCTTCCACATAGAGTTTTTACAAATCTTCTAGAATCACTGGCACATGTTTTACAATAGCTCTTGGATGTAATTTCATATCTCTCCCTCCCATCAAAGAGGTTGATACAACTAGGTCTCTTCTAAAGAACTATGATTCCAATGTAATCTACGACTATCATAGGATTCCAGGTCATACTACAAATGGATGCATCAGTTTGAGACATAAGATATAGGATTTGATATAGGCCAGTCTCATTTGTGTGGGAATACCTACAGAGGCACCTAAAGTTCAATCAATAAAAGTTATGGCATTGAAAATATTTTTGGATCTATTTCCAAAACAACAACTAATGAGGCAAGAGGCACTTCAAGTGTTCACTATACATACCAGACACATTACATTGAGTGTTGAAATGCACTTAAAATCTATTAATAATTATTCTTAAAATAATTCATCATATCTCCTTCGAAATTCAAATAATTGAATAAGTCAAATTAGTCAATTATGCATGCTTTAAATCCTTATTTTAAATATAAAATTCATATTTTATACCTCATCCAAGATCTTCCATCTTATTCTCTCTTACATGTTGACTCATCTGAACCAAACTCATAACTTACCCAACCTCCTTAAAGTCATCCTCTGAGTTGTCAAGGAGTTTGACTCATTCTTGATGACTTAGCTAACCAATCCCCTTTTTTCTCTCAACCATTTGAAATGGTCTTCTTCCTCGTGAGTAATGACTCATTAGCCACCATTGATTATTTGGATCATTTAATAAATCCAAATAATCCTCCATCATTGAATCTTCTTCCAAAAAAACTATAAATAAAATTGAAAACCATCATTTTTAAGAATCCTGACTTATGCTAATGAAATTATAGTCAATTCACAAGTGAATATAATGAAATCAAAGCGAATCAAAGCATCAAAAACTTTGTTTGCACTAAAACACTACTTATTCTCCTTTGCATTAGAAGAGTGAGCAACCACATTATTGAAGAGCAAATCAAGTTTACATCGCAATGGAGGAAACTTGCTTACTATAAGTATAAGTTTGTGTTTACTATTTTCTTTGTTTGTTATTATATCTTAGGTTGAATTTAGCTTAAATTAAGATTGCATAACTAGTTGATTTCTTAGCATTTTAAAATTTAGTTTACATATTTTTGGCACACCTGGTGGGACCTTCCCTCGTCATCTTCATCTTACATTAATCATATTTGCATTTAGAAAGTATTTTCATTTAATTTTTATTATTTATATTTGCACATGCATTTAATCTTGTCTTTGTGTTGGTATAAGCTATATGTTGTTATTAGATGTTTTTTGCTCAGTTGTGTACACCCACTATACAATAGTGAATTCAAAAACACCAATAGCGAAATTGTACCCCATAACAACGAAATCATTTTTTGACCTATTTTTAGTCTCTTTTTCTTATTTTTATTACATCATTAGCTTTATGTTCACCTTTTCCTTTTGTCCATGTTTTCAAAAAATTTATAATTCTTTGCTAGAGGAAAATAATGAAATCGGCATACTTTTAAGCAAAATCATCGTGTCTAATAGCGAAATCATCATTATTAGCAACAAAATTGGTATTATGAGTAGTGAAATCATCCTATTAGTCTGTTTGTATTTTGTTCTATGTTTACAAGGTCAATAATAAATTTGTTTTACAATAATGAAATCAGTATTTTAAGCAGTGAAATTATATTTTTGGGTAGCAAAATCATGTTTTCTGGCAACGAAATTGTTTCTATAGGTCGCAAATTCATCATTTTGACCAACAAATTCATCTTTATGGACTGTGAAATCATAATACAGGGTAGTGAAATCATTATGTAAGTGTGAAATTATTATTTTTTAAATTTTTTGTATTCTATCTATTTTTTGTGTTTGATTTATTACAATTTCACTTTTTTATCTTTCTACATAACTATGAATTTGTCACAGAGAAGTGGTTTTTGCTTTGTTTTTGTGGTTTTTATTTGGTCCATTACAATTTGCCTTGTTCCAAGCCTAAACAAACATTCTAACCATTTGTTTACAGAACACTTGTCAAAGATAATCAGATAAAAAATTAAATAAAAACTATTTTTTTACTAACACTTTCAATCTTGTGTTATAAGTTTTTAGTAATTACATCACATTTTATTTCAATATTTTAATTGTAGTTATGGAAATTGTATATGCTCTTCCCTTAGCATCACATTGGTGATGATACTCAAGATTCAGAAATAATTCTATAATTTTATGTGTTTCCCAAGTAGGCTCTTTCCTTGGTGTCACATTAGTGATGACACTCAAAAATCAGAAATGGACACTTATTTTTTATTTTATTTTTTTAGGGGCTCTATTGATCATGGATTTCACCACCACATAATAGCGCAAACCCCATTTACCAGTGGGGTATATAAATTGAGATCCAACTATTTAAATTACTTAAGTGGTTGTGTGTTTTAAACACATCATGATGTGAGGGGATTTCATGCTCTAATACCTAGGGTTTCAACAATTGCCTCAAAATATGATATCACCAATTGTCAACACATTGAGACCCCTACAACTATCTTGGGCACTTTAGGATAAGACCCAATAGTTTACATCCATTTTATCTATTTCTTCCATGATTCCCCCTAGATAATATAATTTAAACCTTAAGCCTAGGATAACCTCTTTTGTCATTCGACTTTGGTGCATAAGTTAGTAGTTCGCACTGAGAAACTATCTTCTACACATCGTCAAAACTAGACTCATTGGGCCATGGGAATGTTAGGATCCTCCATGGTTAGTACCTTAAAATATTAAATCACGGTTAGGAATACAGACAAGTTAGAGACATTGAAAAGCCACAAAAATATTCATGACCCTCATCTTAAGTTTTCACTTTTTATCTGCAATTTCTTGACTGTTTAGAATAGAAATTTATTTATCATTTCACTGTGTTTACCACATGTTACAAAATCCTTATTTGTAAACTAGTTCCTTTGAGTTCAAAACATATCCTAAAATCAAGCCTTTTTATCAAAAACTCAAAATAATTAGTTCAAGAATTTGAATTTTTCCAGTCACCTTTTTGTTTAGTATTATTAATTTAAAGCCTCATTTTTCTTTAAGTCAATTTCCTTTTTATCTTAACCATGATGCATGTTACTAGGCAAATGGCCATGTTAAATCATCCCAATGCAAGGGAAGAGCCTTTTGGCAATGACCTCTTTCAATTCCCTAGTCAAGACCATCGTGTAGAGATACATGAAATAAAAAGAAGAAGATGAAGGATGGGCTTACCAAGATGAGGGTAGCCCCAAACTTGTCCAACCTCCAGCCTCCTTTGATGAGTATATCATGCCTAACAAAAATGAATTATTGCTTCAAGCCTTGGGCTTTTAAGCAAAATTTCAATCTAACTTTGATATACATAATTTATAATATCTAATTGCATGGAAAGAATATTCGTCCTCTAATCCCAATCAACCAATCTCACAAGGTTATTTATAGGGTAGCAATGCTCTCATCCCATCCCCATAACCTCATCCCCAAGTCTCTGAAGATAAAGAGAAAACTATTTCACGTGAGGAGTCATCTCAAAATAGCCATGTTTTTTCCATAGAAATCAATGCAACACAAGGAAATCAAGAGATTATGAACTTTCAATCTCATAAATCAATCAATCCCTTCGGTAATCCCAATATGAATTTAAATAAAATTTTACCTTCACAAGTTTATCTAGATAACCCAAGTTTGAATATACCTTCAAACTCATAAATTATCCATCCCACCAATCAAAATCTGAATCCTACTTCAAGTTTACCCATCATGCAACAAGTAAACCCAATTTTGAACATAGATCAACCATATAATTCAAGTTTAATCAATCAACAACTGATTAGACCAAATTCGAGTGCACACCCAAATTTATAAGTTTATAATCAAATTAATCTGAGTTTGAATCTTCATTCAAACTCATCAATCAACCCCAATAAAAGCTTCAAAAGCTCACCAATTGTATCCAATCAAAACCAAAGCTTGAATACCTATTTTGGCTTGCCCAATCAATCATCCAGTCCTAGTTTAAGTGATGTTTTACACATATTGAACAATCCAAATTTAAATAATAGTGTACTAAATCAATTTTCTTCTTCTAACATACTTGGATCGGTTCCATCCAATCCAAATCAATTTAACTCTAATCCAAATCTTTCATTAATTTCTACCCCAAATCCCAACACAAACTCAAATAAAAACCAAACATAATCTGATTACAACCTCCACTTCAATAATATAAACACAAATTCTAATTCAAACCTTAATCAGAATCAAAACAACCCTATCCAAAATTCTAACCAAGCTAATTCAAACTTATGTTCTAATCCATTTGATTCAAACTTCAATATGCTTCCATTAAAAAAAAAATTCAAATTTGTTTAACCAAACATGTTTTGGTTACAACACCAATCCTAATTCCATGAATTTTAACACCAATACCCCAAAGAATTCAAATTTCAATGCAAATTAAACAAACTCAAACATAAATTTTACAGAAAATCCCAATCTTGGTTTTAATCCAAATCCAAAGCAAACAAATTTTGCTTCCAATTCAAACCTAAGTCAAATGAATTTTGGCTTCAACCTAAATCCAAATCAACAATACCTTTTCACACCCTCAAAATTCACCGATAGTAACGAATTTCGAGGGTGTGAAAAGGTATTAGAGTTAATTTCAAAATGCTAATTTCAATAATCAAACTCCAAATAATTTTAATTAGCACACTCCACAAAACACAAATCAATTCACTAGTCAACCACCTAATTCATTAAGTCAAATGAACAAACTATCCCCACATCTCGTGAAAGAATTTCAAAGCATGGAGGATAGAGTTCAAGGCTTGCACGATGGTGCTTATAATTAGAAAAAATAATTAAATTTTGAGAAAATTTTCTCATATCCATATGATTTAAGTCAAATGATGACACATTTTTCAAAATACTTTAAACTCCCAAAATTTGATAAGTATAAAGGTAAAGGAGATCCAAATGAACATCTAACTACTTTTATCATGCATGTGTGGATGTTGATTATAGTAAAGAATACATGTTGCATTTATTTACACTAAGTCTTAGGGCCCAAGATCTTGAATGGTTCTCTCAACTTTCGAAAGGAGCTATTTTCACTTTTGAAGACTTATCTAAAAAATTTGTGTGACACTTCTCTTATAATATTGAAAAAGACTTGACCACCTTAGATTTGCACAACACCAAGCAATGCAACAACAAAACTTTTGCTTCTTTCCTCCAAGGATGGTGAGTAATAACAAGTCATTTTACATGGTCATTTCCTAAAATTAAGCTTGTGGGAATTTTTATGAACAACTTAAACTTAGACTTCGGACACCATTCATTGATTCTTTGCCCAAGATCTTTTGATCAAATTATTGAAAAAGGAATTCAAGTAGAAATAACTTTGATTAAAAAAGGTGTAATCAAAATCTTTAAAACAAAAAATAATAATTCGTCAAAACCAATAAACAAACCATAATTCTTTGCCAAAAATAAAAATCTTGTTGGAGATAGTGTAACTGATGTAAAATATATTCAAAACCCTCAAACACAAACATACAAACAACCAATCCATAACATCACAATTCCTGGTGGACAACCAAAATAAAGGAGACCTAAACGTAAATTCAGTCAATTGGATGGCACTTACGAGAATGTTTTCTGAAAGTTGGCTTAATCAAACATGGTTATATGGCCAAACACTAAGACTTTGAAGAAAATGTTCCCTAACCCATTTGGTACAAAGAAGACGAGTACTATGAATAGCATTAGATTAAAGGACATTCAACTAATCGGTGTATGCACCTAAAACACTATGTTCAAGACCTCATTGATAAAGGTGACATAGCAATTGAAAACCCATCATCAAAATTATTTAACAATAAAAAAATTAGGGATATATCAAGACACATTCCCTAATCATGAGAAAGGAAAGGGCAAGCAGAAATAGGAACAACCGATATCTAATAATGTTAACCAACCTAGTCATCCCTTTGATTCTACTATTAATAGTGTTGATATGATTTATATTCATGTCAATGTTATCAATTTTCCAACATACAAATGCATCATCACCACAAGACACGCAGAGCTTACCCTCCAAGGTACGTCATCTTCTAATGTTGAACGTAAGTACAACATTATTGACCATCTTGAGAAAATGACAGGCAATATTTCAATTTTAGACCCTCTCAAGACATCCCCTGTGTATAAAGATATTTTGTATAAAGTTATCCAAGAGTTGAATGTCCCTTGAAACATTAATCCTACAAATTTCCAAATCTTAATAGGTTCTTTGGCAACAAATTTTCAAGTAATGTTTGATCATTCAGATGTTTCTCATTTAGGTTCATATCATAACCTCCCATTATATATAGAGGATACTATTTCTAGGCATAAAGTAAAAAGAGTTTCTATAGATAATGGTTCAACCCTTAATCTATATACACTAAGACTTATAAAACATTTAGGGTATCCAATAACAACATTCGAAACAAACATCATTACCATAAAGGCATATGATAACAATGAACATCAATCTATCAGCACAAACCATCTTCCTTTGATGGTAGGGTTTATCATTAAATAAAATCTTGTTCATGTTTTTGATCTTGATTTACCATACAATGTACTCCTTGGACATCCATGGATTCATTCTATGAATGTCATTCCATCCACTCTTCACCAATGTTTTAAATTCTCTTATGTACAAATGGAAGTTACTATACAAGGTGATCCTCATCCCTTCTTATATTGAAAGCTATTGGAAGGTAAATATCAAAAATCAAACTATCTACCAGTCACAGATAATAATTTTACCCCTATTGAGGATTATCCTTTGCTTAAAAGTTATGTCCATCTCGAAATATTATTTCAAACACCTCCCCTTGGTGGTTGGGTTAATACACCAACTCCTTTCATCTCCATTGAAAAAGTATAAACCAATGAAGCATTTAACCAATAATTTGAGCAATCTTCAAATAGATTATCCGAGTAAGCTTCAAATCAACTATCTATTGAACACACTTCTAATAATACTTCTGTTGAGTAAGCTTCCAATCCACCACTCGCTAATAAAGTATCCTCATCTGCTTCTTCCCACTTTGAGATCATTGATTGAGGCATGAATGAGTACATAATATAGGATTTTTACATAAGTACAATACACACCAATCCAAATGACTATGGCAGGCCCCACCATCTAAAGGATAAAATAATGGTTAAGAAGCTTGGTCAGACAAAATTTCTCGAGGGAGGTTTTTTTTTTATGAACATATCAAAAATTCAAATTCTTTCTGGATTTATTCTGATGAACTAGCTACTTGCTTTTCCACAAACAAATATCCTGTTGCAAAATCTGTCATGAGCGATATACTGAACTATAAAGGTAAAGGTCTTAACCTCCATGAACAAGGTTCCATCGAACCGATCACACTAAAATCAAATGAGGCTAAACATGGTATAGGATTTAACCCACTTATTGAGCAACTTACAATCTCCCAAGGTGACTCTTTTGGAGAGTCAGAAGATGATTCTTTAGATAGCGAGATGGGTTTCATAATTAGTCACTTTGAAGATCTTGCTCTTACTAACCTATTCCATGAAAATGTCATCCTTACACTTGACCTTGCATATCCATCTCTCATAAAATGGGACCAACTATCATCACCTCAACTTGATCTTTTTTAGAATGATGTAGCTATATTCAAATTCTTGAGAACAAGAGATCAAATTCTAGTAGGTGACCACAAGAAAGGATTTATAATTCAACTAATAGATTCAACATACTTTGGTGAACATAAATTACATCACAATATCAATTCTACTTCCACATCCAAACAAGAAGAATTCGAGGAAGATTTCTATCTTCCTACACCACCCCTAGATTATAAATATGGATCAACTCTATTTATTAAAGAAACCATTCCTGTAAACATCGACATCTAAGAAGATCCTAAAATTGTAAAACTTGCCATATCACTCATTCAAAAAAAAAGGGACATATTTATACTTCTACTTTGTGAATTCTCTAATGTATTCACTTGATCTTATGTGGATATACTAGGACTAGATCCAGAGTTATTAGTTCATCACCTTGTGGTGCATCTAGATGCAAAACCAATAAAATAGAAACTCTATAAGATGCATCCTAAGATTTCACTACTGGTGAAGGAAGAACTAAAGAAGCAATTGGCTGGTAGTTTCATAAGTCCTATTGATTACTCAGGCTGGGTATCAAATATTATGTCAGCATCAAAGAAACCATAAGGGATTAGAGTCTGCACAAACTTTCATGATATAAACAAAGCATGCCCAAAAGATAATTTTCCATTACCTAACATAGATATGATCATAGATTCAACTGTAGGTTGTGAGATGATATCTTTAATGGATGGTTTTCCATGCTATAATCAAATAAAAATTATTGTATAAGATCAACACAAAATGACATTTATAAATCCATGGGAGACATTATATTATCAGGGGATGCCTTTTGGTTTGAAAGATGTTAGAGCTACATATCAATCAATAATGACTGTCATTTTTCATGACATGTTTAATGACATCATGGAAGAGTGTGTCGATGATATTTTGGCTAAATATAAATCCAGGAAAGACCCCCCTTAGGTGATTCATAGTAATTTTGAATGCATGAGAGATTAAAACATGAAATTGAATCCAAAGAAATGTGCAATTGGTGTAACATCAAGAAATTTTTTAGGGTTAATTTTTTCACAATGTGGCATTGAAGTTGATCCTTCTAAAGTTTCAACTATCATGGATATGCCTCCAGCTAAAAATCTTAAAGAAGTTAGAATTATAAAAGGGAAAATTCAAGCAATAAGAAGATTCATATCTCAACTTGCAGTCATTTGTCACCCATTTACCTTTTTGACGAAAAATGATACTCCTTTTGCATGGAATGAAAATTAGGAAAAAGCATTTGACAATCTCAAGAAATATCATTCCAACCCACTAGTGTTAATGTTCCCTATTGTAGGTAAACCTTTTTTATTGTACATTTCAACTAATCAATTTGCACTTGGGGCATTATTATCACAACATGATGATAATTAAAAGGAATGAACAATCTACTACTCAAGCAGAACATTGATATCATATGAGCTAGATTACTCTCAAATAGAAAAAGCTTGTCTCACAATAGTTTTTGCTTCTCAAAACCTGTGGCATTACATGGCTAACAATCAAACCAAGATTTTACAAAGATTGACCCTCTCAAATATCTTTTATCCAAAACTACTATAGTAGGCAGAATGGATAAGTGGGTTATGCTTCTTAGTGAGTTTGATTTAGAGTATGTTAACCAAAAAGCAATCAAAGGACAAGTTCTAGTAGATGTATTGGTAGAAGTACCACTCAATTTCAAAGCACTTTTCATTACATAATTCTTAGATAACACAATCATGTCTATAGATGAGCCTCTAATTTGGCAACTTTTCTTTGATGGTTCCTTCACCAACTATGGCTCAGGGGCAGGTATCTTGTTGGTCACACCTGATGGGGATTGCATTCCTAAATCATCCTAAATTGAAATCCTTTGTAAAAATAACATAATAGAATATGAAGGTCTCGTAATAGGCCTTAAGATGGCAATCCAATGGGGAACCCAACATCTCCTTGTTTTGGGCGATTATACGTTTATTATCAATCAAGTCACTAATGAATTCTAAACTCATGATGATAAACTAATCCCTTACAAGTGAATGGTGGATAGCTTGAAATCATTTTTTGAGTACATTCAATTCAAGTGCCAAGAATAAATAATCGAGCAACATATCTTATGGCTACATTTGGTTCCCTACTAGACTTAAGCACAAAACACAAAAAAAAATTGGTTGAGTAGTTAAGGATACCAGCTTATGATACACCTAATTCATAAATCATTTATGAGGTGGTTGGTCCCACTTCTCCATGGTACTCAGATATTTATACATACCTTAATAATAATACCATCACATATAACTTATCATCTAACCGACGCAAATCCTTTATTCAATGCACATCTCTCTATACCATCCTTAACAACACCCTATATTATTGAGGCTATGATGGAACCCTTTTGCACTATTTGAATTCTAAAGAATGTACTTTGGCAATTAGAGAAGTTCATGAGGGAGTTTGTGGAACACATTCGAGTGGTATGGTCCTTGCAAAAAAAATTCTCCGACTAGGTTATTATTGGCCTATAATGGAATCTGATTCATGTGCCTATGTCAAGAAGTGTATACCCTATTAGAAATATAGGAATCTTATTGATAGTCCCTCACAAGCTTTGCAACCTATCACAACACCTTGGCCATTTTCCACATGAGGGTTAGAAATCATTGAAAGAACAAATCTTAGTTTTTCTAATGGATATAAGCATATTATAACAACAATAGAGTATTTTAACAAATGGGTCAAGGTAATGCCCATTACCTATGTCACTAGAGATAAAATTTCCAAGTTTATCCTCAACCACATTGTTTTTTGCTTCGATATAACTTCCACTCTTATCTTTGAAAATGGTAAATCATTCAAAAATAGAGATGTTAAGACTCTTTGCC